>JABUQX010016412.1:0-20000 GCA_015478945.1 Trachelipus rathkii | reverse complement strand
TAGAGTTTGCCGGTCAGGGGGGTGATTAAATTGATTGATTGATTGTTTGGAGAGGCGGACATTCTGTTGGCTGATATCTATGTAAAGTTTTGCTTGATGTATTTATTGTTGCTCAGGTTTATGCGAGTGCTTTAGATGCTGATGTGAGTGGCTATGTGGTAATGTCATTGATAGTTGTTATGTTTGTGTGGTCTGTTTGTGGTAGGAGATCAGCTGTGGACAGGTTTGAATAATGTGGGGGATAAATTGCGCCTTGTGGTACTCCGTTATTGATGATTGTTATATTTCGGAGGTTTGTGTTGTTAGATTGTATTTGTGCTGTTCTTTCCTGATAGGAAGATGAAATCCGATTTCTTTAGGTTAGTGGGGATATTTGATACCCTTAAATATATTGCCTATTATATATATTATATATTGATTGTTATGATTTTGTTTTGTAAGTGGGTTTTTAAGTTTAGACCGTTGATTGTGGGTTGGATGATGTTTGTAAGTGCGGATGTGGTTGAGTGGTTTTGTTTGAAGCCGTGTTGGAATTTGTGTTTGGTGATATGTGGTGCTATTTTATTCAGTATGATTTTTTCAAGAAGTTTGCATAGTGTTAATAATAGAGAGATTGGGCCATAGGATGAAGGGACTAGCGGGTCTTTTCCTGGTTTCAGTTGGGTATAATGATAGCTTTTTTCCAGATGAGGGTGAGGAAATTTAGGAAGGAACAGTTGTATATTTGTGCTAGTTGGGTTAGAGTTGTGTTCCCTAAGTGTTTGAGGTGTTTGGAAAATGTTGTCTTGGGGCCTAGTGTCTATGAGTTCTAAGGGTTCTTTGTGGTGTTTCTGTAGGTCAGTTGCGGTCATTTCTAATGTTGGGTCGTAGTTGCATTTTATTTTTTGAGGACTTTGATAACTTTATTGTTTTGAGGGTGTGTGGGTTTTTGACTTTGCTTTACAAAGTGAGTTGCGGAAATGTTTGCTTGTTGCTTGATGGATTGGATTTGTGAATGTTGGGGTTTTGATGGAGATCGGTTGGAAACAGTCGTTTGTTGGGTTGTTAGTGTTAATCGAGTATTTTGTAGGTTGCTATTGAACATTTGGTCGTAATATGTTGTATGCATGATATTCTGGCGAGAAAGTTTGAAAGTTTGTATTGACGAAAATGATTTTTTCATTAGTTTCAAAATTTTGAGTTTTTTACGGGTGATTAAATATGTGATAGATTTGTGGTGATGTGGAGTAAAAGTAAAAGTTAATTTAAATAGAGGTAAGAGTATGTAATAGATAGAGTATAAATATATATATATATATAGTATATATTATAGTATATAATATAATTATATAATATGTATAATATATTTAGTAATATACAATAATAATTATATAGGTATATATTATATATTAGTATAAGATATATTTGAGTATAGAGTATAAGATATAGTATAGTATATAGTAATATTAATAGATATAGAATATATAACTATTATAGAATATGAGAGATAGTAATAATAATAGTATATATATATATAGTGATATAAATATATAGTTATAATATATAGAATAGATATAAGAGATAGAGTCAAATATACTATATACAGGGTTCACAACTTGAAATTCGTTGAATTTGATATCCCTGGAGCTATTCCCTGACATTCCCTGCACAGGATCACGCAAATTTTCCACTGTACCAGCGTGTTCGTTACTTTTGCCGTATAAAAATATCTGAGAATCAGTATGCGCTTATGGACAAAATCATTTTGAATTCCGTTTCTTTATGAAACTTATCAGCCATTCAAATTTTATTTAAAAGAAAATCTTTTAACTTTATAATCGCCAAATATACCCCCATATCTGTCCAACGCACTCCTTGTTTATTTTTTACCAAAAGTAAACAGTTTTATTTATGCAAAAAGAAATAAATTAAAAGCTTACATCTAGTGGATTAGGTGAATAACGTTCCACTGTGATCACAAAAGTTCTAAATGGGGAGTTTAGGTTAACTTTTTTCTTCTCAAGCATCTGAGAGTTTGGTTTTTCAAGGGTTTTCTTCTGTCAAAGCTTTCAGTGTTTACATCTTTCTCTGCTTTTCAAGTTTATAGGATCTGTATGGATAATTTTCTTTTCAACCATTTTATTATCTTCTTCTTCTTGTTCTGCTGGTTGACTCTCTTTGAGGTGTTCTTCATATCTCCTATGGGCAGCTCTTACATTCTTACATTTGTCAACAATAGGAACTTTATGGATACTTTCATGAGATCTTATAGCATTGTGCACTGTTCTTTGAGAAATTAGACTATGTTCTTTCAGATTCTCCACTAAAATTGCTTAATTATGGAAAACCCTCCTTCCACTGTCGCATTTCCACGCGAAAAATATTCAGGCAAGTTTAATAAGAAGTATTGATTCCACATAACATTGATTCCAGGTACTATAGAAAAAAAAAAAACTAATCAAGTCTTAAAAAGATATTTGTCCATCAAAATATTTTGAATTTTAATTCAAGGTAAGAATGAGCTCAGCAAAGTAGAGTGTATTGGTGCTTTTGCTTTCTAGAAAAATAGGAAGCAAGTTCACGGTTAATCACATATTTACATTTCATCGGCCCCATTTTAAAATTTGGAAACATTAATTTAAATGTTTCCCCTATATCTGCACACGAGTTTAAAGATAAAGACATTTATCATCCACCACCTTTAATGCCCAGAGTATTTCAGATCTGATCTTGTACCATCATCTTTAATGCAAAAGATGAAACTGATTGATAAACTGTTTTTGGTTGGTTATTAATAGAACACTCAGGGTCATTTACAATCGGTTGAGTATGATTAGAAGTTGATGGAATGGCATAATTTTCAGTGCACACACTTTCACTAATATTTGTATTATTAGAACATGTAACGAAAAAGTTTTTCAATTATGGTTGGTCCTGCTGAGTTTTGATTAAATTCAAATGTTTCCCATTTTGAATGTGAAACTTCGGTTTGGCGTCCCATGTTAGATAGATCAAAGTTCTTTTTACATACTTTACAGTATGCCTTGGAACTATCAGGTCCTTTACCCAACCACCTGATAAACTGTGGGTTCAGTTTGACGTCCAACCACTGGTCGTTAAAGTTAGTTTTTTTTTGTTTGAAGTCATTTATAAATAAATAATAAATACCGTCAAACTGCACAAAAATCCAAAATCACTTCGCCAAACCTGCAAGTTTAAATCCCTTAAAAAGGAAAAAATAAGGTCTGACCGGAACACGGAAGTCCCTACAGTTCATAAAACACATCCATCTTACACCAATCACCTTCAATCAAAAGGATGAACTTGGAAAACAACCCTCACGAACAGATAGGTTAAGGAATAGTATGGCCCGGTAAGTAGTGAAACTAAAATAGAAACAGGATGAAGTAGATTTATGGAAATGTCATTCCTCGCCCATCAGTTTTCATTCACTTATCAAATACATTCTCATTTTCATTCCACATTACAACAGTAGGCAAAAATATTTCCGAAAAATAAATGCAAAATTGGTCCATGATCATTCTTCATATGTTTTGAAATTTTAAAAATTTCCCTGACTTTTTTGGAATTTCCCTGACTTTCGGCATATATTTTAAACCGTTTCCCTGACTTTCCTGACCAAATTTTATTTTCCCTGACTTTCCCTGACTTTCCAGGCCAGAAAGTGTGAACCCTGAGTTAGCTAGGCTGGAATATATAATATTATATATAGGTACTATATAATGAATCCCTAGGTATATATATATAATATAATATATATAGGGGGTATAGCCTAGATATAGCCATGAGGACCCCACTAAAAATAGAAGGTATTGATACCCTAGGCTATGTGATAGGTCATTAAATATTAAGTATATAATATTATATTATTATAGAAATATATATTATAAAGTAAATAATTATGTATAATGCGTACATATCCTTAGTTGCCCATGCAGTAAACATCCGCTCTGCATCCGTACACGGATTATTAAAGATCGCAATCGCGCTTCGAACCCTGCGATTGTTGCGCGGTATGTTTACCTGTAAATGAGCATTTGATAAGAGAAAGCCATAATAAAAAAATACTTAAGTTGAATCTGAAAATGAAAATGAGAATGAAAAATGAGTTGAAGGCAATTCAAAGAAGGCTTGATATTCCATATCTTACTGATTATCAAGAGCGTTTCCAACTTGCTGGAATAGTACCACTTCATATGATGGAAAAAATAGGTATTGATCAAAGAACCTACTTGCTGTTGCATACGACAGCATTCGTATTCCGAAAGTTAACATTTACTTTACTAATGTGGAAAATGGACATTATCAATCACATTCTGGCATATCTAAGACCATTGAAACTTATCATGTGAATTGAAAAAATTACAAGGACAGAAGAATCAGGCGTCTGGTTGTCATCTCGGGCTTCTAATCTCGATGTAATTACATTTATCTCAACGCTAAGACAAGCATTTTGAACCAGATCTCTCAAATGAACAATGATGGACGTTTTAACCAGAAGTAGAATGAAATGTAATTGTGAAAATAAAGCTATGAAAAAACCTTTATGGTCTGTGGAAATTAATGACCTTCAGATACATATTGCACTTATCTTAGATTCCCACTTTTCTTAAAGGCAAGTTATTTATTATGTTAACACAATAATATAGAACAAGTCAACCGTCTATCTTTTTGACAATGCAAGTACTTGAGATATACTTCAATCCGAACAGTACTATCACATTCGCAACCCATTTAAAGTAATAAAATAATACTTTAAAATCTTATACTAGAACAACAAAACAGATTCAAATGGAAGAATTTCTACAGAACTAAAGTAGTGATGAAGAAAACACACGCTCAAAAGTATTAGTAGCAAATGTGATTGAAAAACTGTAGTGCGAGCCAAGATTAAAACGAACTAGAGTGAGATAGAATGATTATCCTTAGATCACGTTGGCGAATGCAATAAGTTGAGCGCTAAAGAATGTTTCACCACTGCATGTAGTAAACGTGCCAAGAATATACTTGCACTGTCCCCCCAATACCTATTTGTCCTAAGTAGAGAGAGATATATCAATAGCCTAATTGGCTGGAGTTAATAAATGGATGATAAAGAATAAGAAGAAACCTGACTCTCAGAATAGAAAAGGCAGAAAAAATTTGATGATTCATCGAAGTATAGCCTGCAATTAGATGATTGAATTTCATAATACTAGTGCCAAAATAAAGGTATATACATCATTTGTAAAAATCTCTTTATCATTAGGATCGGGACGAGTAAGAAGCTGGGGAAAAGAGGTATAGGTGTAGAATGTATTTGAGAGTTGGATCCCCGTCCTCGCACCCGGATAACAATGAAGAATATATTTAATATGTTTGTGCGCATTTATTATTATATAGTAATAATATTATAAATATATTATAAATAAAATAAATAATTATATTATATATATAAGATATATATATATTATATATATAAATAAATAAATTTATATATATATGGGTTATAATTAATTATACTAATTATATTATATAGAATATATATATATACAAATAAATAATATATAAATATTATAGATAAATATATATAATATATATCATATAATATAGTAAGAATATATATATATATAATTAATATTATATAATAATAATTATGGTATGCGATCGCGACCGACAGGGTGCGAGTGCGGTGACGGTGCGGGTAATACGATATATGTAGTATGCGTTATCATTTTGTGCTGGTTAATGCGGTGCGTTGTGCGCGATTAAATCAAAAGTTTCAGACAACCATGGTTCGTGCTGGTGGGCGTTATGCGGGAAATAGAAAGAAAAAAGTAAAAGTAAGCGTGTGCAGGTGCGGAGACACGATAAAAAGATTTAACGGTTTGCAGGATTAGCGGTGCGGAGTCATGTGGTGCGGGCCTTTGAACGAACACCTAGCACCTCATACTCAAGTATCCCCAGCAATAATTTCGAATAATAAATAAAATTTGAAAAAAAAATAATAAATGACTTGGAGAAAAATATATATAGAAATATAGATAAGATATGAGGAGATATAGAGAGAGGTGGTGTGAGATAAGTAGTACCATCGTGATACCGTATAAACAAATGGATCAACACTGAGAGGCAACAGTGCAAACGGGGATACACATTATAGTTATATATATATAATAATATGATAATAGGCTATACGGTAATATATATATACCCGTACTACTATACTAATAATATATATATATATATTAAAGACGAACGTTCAATCACACTATTTAATCGGGTGCTAATTGATGCATTAGCGTCGCCGCCGCCTTTCCTTTTTCGCAAACTACCGCTCCGGCATGAATCAGTTTTGTTTCCGGGAGAACGCTTGCTCTCATGCTGAAGAAGTCATAGCGCCTCGATGGGAATCGAGCGGATGTGGGGTGATGAAAGGTTCATTACCTCTCTTCACTAAAAATTCCATTTCTCCTCATAATCCATGGTCGATCGTGCTTGTTCTCTGCCATTCAGGAGCGTGACTTTGCGTATAGGGCTTGGAAGAACTCTCGTTCTCCTAATTCTCCTAACGAATTTGTCGCTTCATGTCCGGAATCAGATCAAGGGATATTATCGAACTGGCCAAAGCGGTCTTACCTAAAGGTAAGTGTGCTCCCTTTTGAGTCTTCTTCTGGATAAAAATTCTGAAACTCTTGCCAAAAACATCTAAAAACTTCCTTTTTTGTAAATCTGCCTTTCCCCCTCTTATCCGTTCTGATAGTTCTGTGTGCTAACACTCCTTCTGAAAAGGCTAATCTCTTTGTTCTTCTTTTTTATCTAATTCCACGCCTGGACATTCCGACTCCCCTCCTTCTTCTCCATCCCCTCTCAGGATGTCCAATGTCTCTAGCCTGATCAATACTCTATATCGGTACAGAGAATGCTTGTAGACAATGAACGTCCGGAAGGCCAGTGGCCCAGGTGGCATTCCTCCTCGTTTTTAGGGAGTTTGCTTCTGAGCTGGCGCCTGTCCTCGTTCAACTCTTATCCCTGTGGCCTCAATACATAATACTATTTACCTCAATTGCTGAGAAAGGACCCTGTTGATTCAGCCAATCCCAAAAAAAAAGGTAGCGCTGCTGATCCTGATCTAACTATCGAAACCTATGCCTTAACTTTGTAGTTCTATTCTAAAAATCTTTGAAAACTCTCCTTAAATTCTCATTGCCATGATCATATAGAATTCTAGTGCACTTCACTACTCCGTGTGTGACTGTGCTGAACCTGATCTCACTAATGATCTAGTATGGATACTCTTTCTCCGTAAAGCGCGCGGATGATCAGATCCTGCGCGATTGGTAAGCATCTGCGTAGGACATATCTGATTAGCTTACTTTGACAGGAGCCTTATTGGGTATGACATGCGTCGCATACTCTTCAAGCTACCTTTCCTTGGGATTTTCTCCTTCGCCTTTGGCTTACTACTTGGCTAAGTGTGTGATTTTTCTAGCAATCCGTCTCCATTCTCATCTCTATTCTCGAGTATGGCATGAGCCTGCAAACTCTGTTCCTTCTGTATCTCCATTATATTCTCTTTTAACCTGTGCTATGTGTTTCCTTCAGGCGTTCTGATTAGTGTCAATCGTCCCATAGTATACTGTAAATGTGCACCTGATAGGGCTATCATCCTTCTATACTATCTTCTTGTGAAAGTAACACAATATGCACATATTACATAAGCTTCGGTGTTGCTCTCACTATCTCTCAGGCGTGACTCGCGTACATGTAATCACAATCAACTCATGTTTTCCATTTATTCCACTCATTGCTCTCCAATTTGTTCATTCCTAACGTTTAGTATCTAAGGAGTTTCACGTACTCGTATAGCAATACAGTACAATCTTTCGTCTTTCAATTATGCTGCGTATTAATCTCTACACATTCTTGAGGTTGCAGTGATTACTTTTTTCTCTTTTGAAGTGGAAGAATCCGTTAATCCGGTGTTCTCTACGTTTCTACTTCTCTGAAAAACATTAGCAAAATGGTATGCAATCCTTTAGTATGCTTCCTCTCATCTGAAGATAAACCTTCCCACAGACACTCCTCTGTGAAATCGCGCCTATTGACGGTCTTTCATATATAGTAATGTGTGCTCCGGAAATTTATCCTCCTAAAAACTCATAGAGCTTTTAACGATGAACAAGTTGTTGTATCCTTTCAAATGCCACTAAAAAGACTTACTATTTGTGCATATTCGTTACTCTCTTGTTCTAAGAACAACTATCATGACAACATCTACAACACTACAACCTTCTCTCTAGAATATATGACCTAACTAACTGTGCTCACAACACTAAGTCAGTGTGAGACGCAATTAACAGAGTATCAGATTGTGCCCGTTCTTAGTAATTTGCGGGATCTGTAATTGGGCAAGTGCGTCGAGAACTATATACTCTCTCTTCTCTCTCCATACTCGTGCTACGTCTCTCCTACATCTCATCTCTCCTGCTACTTTACTTATCTCGTGCGCGTGCGATGTGCTTCTCTGGCAATCTCTCTGTCTCCTCTCCTCCTGACTCATCATTCGTCGTGCTCCTACTGCAGCGCGCGTGTGAGCGTGAGTTTTTCTTTTACAATGCGTATGCTTGAATTGCATTATATAAGTGAGAACGATCTCTCTCTCTCTATCAGTGCTGTCTACGCAATCGGCATCTCTCGTCCATTGCCTCTCTTCTCTCTCTTGCGGATCGTTCATCTCGTCTCCTGCTCATCTCCGTCTGACTCGATCTCTCGCTCTCTCGTCTCTCGTCATCTTCTCTTCTCCTCTGTAATGTATTTTCAGTGGTGCTCGAATACGTCGCTCAAGATGGTGAGATGTAGAGATATGAGGAGCATCTGCTGTACGTCACTTCTCTCTCTCTCCCCTACTGCGTCGCCCTCGTAACAACAAGAGGGTGCCTTATCTCTCATAGAAAATTGTAAGTGAAATAGTTGGGAAATAGAGCTCAAGGATCACTCGTGTGGGTACTCCTTCTTTCCAGCCACATCTTGTTTTGTAAAATCCTGCCTTCTATCTTACTGTTTCCACTCGCATATTCAATCTTCCGGTCTAATAAGTCCCGCGTCTCGCCTCACCTGATGGAATTGCGGTATTATGGCAAGGACAAGGGTGGGGTTGACTTTCGCATTAGAGGATGGTATTTTAATTTTTTGTTTTCTTTTTGTTTACAAACTTTTCTATTAATTAGATATTTTTTTCCCCCGCCGAGGGATACAAATATACAAACGTATGGGCTGCATGGGGTGGTCAGGTATTGCATGGGTAAGAAGCAATATATATATAGTATTATAGTAGTTTATTATAATATATATAGTATATAATAGATATCTGGATTTATTTATATAAGTATATATAATATAAGATATATATTAAATATCTATAAGATATATATAATTAATTATATATGCCCCGTTCAGTAGGATGTTGTTAGCTTAACAGATTCATCCACGAGTAAATAAGAGTGATGAAATTGTGCTGCGCTTACCTAAAAGATCTTTTTTTTGAAGCAAAATAGGAATCTCTCAACTAACTGGTTCTAGGTTCATTTACTTTTGCTCGCAAATACACCTCGCTTTTAGCACGTGCGTCTGACTTCATTCCATCTGTTCTCAATGTCTCTCATCATGACTCATATTTCATCATACTCTAAGTCTTGCTCATTCTATATTCGGTATCACTCTCTCTACTCTCCTCAGGACATATATACTACGATATGGACGAGTGAGAGATGGAACATTGAGCTACTCACTCAAGTATCCTGAGTTATCAAATTGTAGACAGAGTATGTGAAAAGTTACTCAATAAACAAGTTGGTAGATCCAGAAACGGCATAGAAATGACTTAACCTGATCGAAGTGAAGAACCAAAGATATCTACATATTACGTACTTTACATCATCTTTTTATTCACTATATTGACCCGTTCATTTGTCTATTAGAGGATATATCTCAAATAACCTCTCTTCAGATAAGGTTATTACGATTAAAGGATGACATAAAACTAAATAGTTTGCTTTAATTTAACTATATATAGTTTGATATCATTCAATATACTGATTTAGGTAGAGTACAGTAATACAGTTGATTAGAATAGAATTAGTCATGGAATGATAAAAGACATTTATTTTATCATCATAACGGCCGTCGGCCTTACTGGCAGAGAGATTCATTATATTCATTATGAGTGACAACTAACTATATAACATTAAATTTGACATATGCGTAACGTCATGTATTATCTGATAATATATGAGTAGTACTTTAATTTATTATAGTGCTCCTGTATTTCATATTATAGATTTAAACTTACTGAGCTTTTAAGTGAGTATCGATAAATGATTTAAAGTGTACCCAATATATGATCCCTATATTTTGATATATGAAGAACTTTCAGACTGTGTTTGAGATGTATCACCATCATTATAATGTTGGTGCTTAGACGAAGTTTTTGTTAATATATATATATATATATTATATAATATATATAATATATATATATATATATAGTTTTTCACTTAAAAAAAAAGAAACCAAATTTTCCTTTATATTGGCAACCAGAATATCTTCTCATGACACTATATGAACATCTCATTATTAGGGTCAGATAATAAGGTTCCATGTTCTAGTTCAACATTACATTAAATACGCCATTGAGATATATTTCACCTATGTATATATATGATAAAAACGGTTCAGTAAAATGAAAGTTTTCAGAGACAGTGTACATGATTTCTCAAAAATTATAGCTCTCTTTTTGAAATAATATTGTTCACTTAAGGCTTTAAATTGAACTAACTCTCAAGATAAATTAACATTTAAGGAAACTGCTGATGTTGTTTAGTAATTAACTGAGAATCATTCGTCGGAAGGAGAAGCTAACTTGTAGGTGATGTTTGAATAGAGGTTATTAATTCCTAGATAATATTTATAGTTTTAACATGTTACATACATTAGCTTTTCAGAATAATTATCCGCGGTGTAACCATGGTGTAACTGTGTATTGAAGAGTACTCAGATACTTTCGTATTAGCCGTACAAAGCCAAAATTTCAACCTTGACTCGAAACAGAAGTCGTCCATTACTATGAACTTCTGTAAATTATACTATATCCATCTATTTATGATTATTTTTCGTTATATTCAGTATGTTGAATATATATTAATATATTTTGTATTTTTATATTAGTTTCAAGAGATTGCTCATTTAGTGAGTTCTTAAACTTTGAGGAATTGTGAATAGATCCTTTATCATCTTATTACTCATTTTCTCTTTATCTACATTTCCTTGTAGTATTAGCTGCCTATTTAGATAGAATCTTACCCAGATTAATTCATTCTTCAATCCAAGTAAGATATAATTACGATTGCAAAGTGTATGATTTTTTGCGATGTCATGGAAACAATATCGAAGTTGATTACCCAAACCATACTCAATCGTATGTATAGATAAAAGGATGTCATAACTAGGAATAATTCTTTACATCTGTTCTATTATCGTATACGTAATATTAAACTCACAAGTACGAGCTACTCATAAAATTCATTTTGTCATATGATATTATCGATTTGTGACTTTTCAATAATATATAATTACTTGTCACTACATACGTGAGACGGTATCATTTAGAGGTCAACTTACATTCATATCAATTTCATTACACAATAAGTTCTAATATATTTTTCTAATAATAATAGTCCATCAAGAAACTAATATAATTTCTATTCACATATACCGTGAAGTGTCGCGTGCGAATTGCAATAAATTAATATTTATTTTTTTTATATTTTTGCGAATACGTCAATTAGTCCGTAAATATAATATTTAAAATAAACATATATCCCTAATATTAAATATATATTAATTATATATATATTTATAATATTTAATAATAATATTATATTATATTATATAATTTTTAAAATATATTTTTTTTCCAAATTAATATTATTTATAAAGAAAAATTAAATTAACATTTCAAATTTCATAAACTTTTGCACCTTGCCTCTATTAAAATTTCATTATATGCAAAGAGCTGTCTGTAGGGGGGGGGGGTCATTCTCCCTCCTTTTCGTCTCACTCCCTTCGTTTACCTCTGCCTTTTTTCCTTTATTAATCTATTTGAGGCTCTGTTTCTACCTATCAGGCTAAAAAGCGCCCTTTGCCCTTATCTATAGTTACTTTACTACTTTATTATCGTTTACCAAAAAGTCACCTCAAGCTCTCGTGGAAATATTCTCTCTGCATTTGATAATAATCTCATATATATATTATAAGAAACATTATACTTTAATATGTTATCTATGTATACCGATGTTTCTCCGCGAAATTTTCTCGATACACTTTGTTATGAGCAGAAAAGAGAAAGATAAAATAGAGTCTTTTGGAATCTTAAAGTTGAATTGCCCAAGATATTCTTTAATGCAAAGAATTTGTTTATCAGCACGATATGAAAATATTGCTTCTCTGATTTATCACTATTCCGAGGCCAGTTTAATAGTGGTTGCTTAGTGATTTCTTGTGTTTCGTTTACTGTGTATATTTTGTATTGAAGTTACTCATTTTTTTCACTCAATGTCTTGACAAAAACTATTTAGATAATTTTGATTAATACATGTATTTAATAACTTAGTGTGTAAAGAGAATATACTCACTCTACAATTATAAGGATATACACTGGTCCTCAGCTCCGAAAGCATACTTCTTGAACAACGAGTTGTAAATGCTCCTTCTGCATGCGTGCATTTCATAAATAACGTCTATATGAATTACATAAGGCTATTAATAATATTAAGGCTATATAGAATACTTAGGGTAGTTTACATAGGCTATGATATATTAACATAATTTAAATATATATATCCGAACATATAAAATTTAGAGGAGGAAATAAATTTTTTAAGACATAGTATAATGTAAATCGCTGCTCATTCCTCATATGGCGACTCTAGTGAACAGCAACTATACTTACCATCTTTTCGTGGAATAGATCACCGTATAGGTCGTATTTTAGCTACTGATATAAAGTTTTAGTCATTCCAGGGTAGGTAGTTAGCGTTAGGAAATATATAACTATTCTGTGAAGTTCTTACGCTAGTACAGAATTTAATAGTTAGCAAAAAGATATGTCTTTAATAAGTATTGAACTTAACAGTGTGTAGAATAAAGTATATTTAATATAATATTATATAAACTTAAAATGTGGATAGAGTCCAGATGTATACTCTAGGATATCACTAATAGCGTATAAAATTGATCGAGTATTTTATAAAAACAATAACATAGTAGTTGATAGATAAATATCACACGAGTGGTTTAATAGAAATAGGTTTATGACGGTATATAATATTATATATATATATATATATATTATATATATTATATTATTATATATTAATTTAATATTATATATATATAATATATATAATATATTGATTATAAATATAATATATATAATGTATTAACAAATATTGTTATTAATATATATATATAGTATTATATTAATAATCAATCCATAGTAAGGGTGTTTAAGAACCCCTATAACATGGTACGCAACATTGGCATTATCCTACTGGTGGGTGCTCCTGAGTTACAGGAGCTCAAATACATACCCAAAGGTCATACTCAAACTAGATATCAACATGGCACAACATAATAAAGTTGAGGATCAAATAATAATATGCTATATAATTAAAGACGAAGAAATAAATTTATTTCAATGGATAAGGTGAAATCTGAACATCATAACCAAGAGCGTCATCCGTTTAGTAACATAATGGTACAGTGAGAGCTCTATACCCACTACCTCGATCCGTTACTCCTATACAATAAATAAGTGAGAAGGCTAATCTCATTAGATCTAGTTATTTGTAAGTGATGCTCCTGCTTAACGATATCATTGCTTATATTGAAACTCTGAGGAACTTTATTAATAATTCCATATTAGAATATGAGTATACAAGTATATGACTCTTAAGGAAATACCCTCTAGTTGAGACCACATTGGCAGTTCCGCTGGGGTGCTCCTGGGTTACAGGAGCATAAACAAATACCACAAGTCAAGCAACGCCCAAAAAGGCACTCAATTACAAATACAGTGTGTCCGACAAATAATTGCTCTTTTAATTAAATAAATATATTAAACGAAGGACTTATTTCTACATGAATCGCTTAGTGGAGGTGAAATTTTTTCCCTTTATGATATTCGTACTATATATTGTATATATATTATATAGTATATATATATAATAATATAATTATTATATATATATATATATATATATATATTAATATATATATAATTATATATATATATATATAATATATAATGTATATGTTCTCTTTATATTACATCATACTTTTTCATATTACATCATCGATGTAGACGTTAATTATATTACATCAGGTATAGGTGACATGATGAGTTTGTCGATTAAGTTTCCTACCCAAATATTTTTTGAGAGTCTTTGTTATTTTAATATTATAAAATTAATAATATTATATATATATTATGTAATAATAAAGATGACTATATAATCATTATATTACAACAGTGAGAAAAAGAACTTGATTTAATAATAATAAAAATTTAAAGAAAAAACAAAAATAAATTAGCTAAATAAGTAATTTATATATGTAAATAATTTATAAATTCTCATTGACTATAAATTTTCCTTCCTACTACTGCTTCGTTTCAAGATGCAAAATTCTTAATCTATGGGCGTAGATAAAACACTATATGTTATCAATGTTTCATTTGAATTATATTATAATTAGGCCATAGTAGCTCTAATTAACTAGGCATTCATACCTTGCTGTACACTGAAAAATATTATTATTAATATAAGATTAAATCCAAACTATATTTCATTATAATCTTGGGTACGAAAATTTCGCATCACTTTAATTGAAATAACGTTAAATATATATCGGATCATAAGTATGCATTAAAACATAGTGTATATCAATAAGTTATAAGTTATTAATATCTTCATATCTCTATCTACTCTCTTCATCTTCATCTTTTCTCTCTCTTTCATCTCTCGTATCTTCCTTCTCTCCTGCTCTCTCTCTCTCATCTTCATCTTACTCTATATTATATCTCTATCTACTTACTGTGTGTGTCTCGTCTGTGTCTGTGCTGTGCTACATCTCTCATCTCATACTCTCTAATGCCTACTACAATCTCGTCTACTACCTCTCATCTCCTCTCTCATTTATCTCTTCTTCTTCTCTGCTACCTGCTACTCTGCTCTGCTCTCTCTCTCTCTCTTCTCTCTCTTGCATCTTTATTTATCCTTATATTAATATTATATATAATATATTATAAAATATGTAATTTATTCGATATATATATCTAACTGCTATAATATTAGATATATATATATATGATATATATATATATTTATGAATATATATATATATATATATATAATAATATTATAAATATATATATTAATTAATAATATATATATTAGATATATATTATATATTATATTTATAATTAATATTAATATATATATATATATTATATATATATATATTAATATATTATATATAATTTATATTATATTATATATTAATAATTATATATATTAATTATATATATATTATATATTATATAGTTAAGTTATTTTTATTAAATATATTTGCTGATTATAATATATTAATATATAATAGATTAATATATATTATAATATATATATATAATATATTAATTATATATATTGTTATATATATATATATATATAATATATAATATATATAATTATAATATATATATTTATTAATATATAATACTAGGAATATTAGAATATATTATAATATATATTCTATAATTATAATATAATTATAATATGATATTATTTATATATATATATATAATATATATAATATTTATAATATATATATTATATATATATATTATATATATATATTAATATATATTAAATATTATATATATAAAAGCAGAATATACATACCATGTGTTAAATAGAATATATACAATATTAGTGAGCATAATATATGTTTAAGGTTGGAATAGATAAAGTAAAAATGTTGTAGTAAAAGAGTTTCAACTTTATAGTAAGAAAATAGTTTAATAATAGACATTTATAGACTGTTGAATTACTAAAGTGAGAGGGCAAGTAGAGGATAAGATAATAGACAATATCTTAAGATAGTTACTATATTTTTAAAAATATATGTCAGTTAAAAGGTATCAGTGTAAGGACAGTGAAGCCAGTCAGGATTTATTGCATTGCTATCTAGTGAAGAAATAATTTTTTATTATTGTCTCAATTGAGAATACAATTTATTTACATCTCACGAAATTATGGGATGTAATAACTAATATATAATAGGTGTTACAAAGGTTTTTCTGTAATTTAGATAGATGAGAGTAATTCTCATATAAGCATGCGTTCCCTGTTGGCCTTAAATTAGCACTATATGAATACACAAGGCTAAGCTATAAACCCAAGTTTTATCATAGTGATTATAGTTAGATAAGGTATAAAGATCATTAATAGGGTGTACTAATATATAACGTACTTCCATGGCTCAGATAGAGAATAGTTATCTACACTATTTTAGCACAGTCATTCATACGTAAAGGGACCCTTTTACCACGGTAATGCTAGTAGCATATTCCTAATGGATAATCAAAGAAGCATGTTCAGCTACTATTTGCAGCATCGAAGTTACTCCATAAAACGTTTTTCATCGCAGCTTTATAGTTGGGGCTTTTTTACTTGAACAATAAGACTTATGAGAAATAATATAAATACAAGAAATAACATAATAATTAGAGAGTTGATCGGTATGAGAACCAAGAATAGTAAATGTAATATGTATCAAGATAATAAGGAATTAAGGTAATATAGAGATTAGAATAAGTTCAAGAAATGTTTAATTTATTACTATATATATAACATTATCAAAGATGATTTTCAGTAATATACGGTGATTAGGAGTGAAAGCTGCACTAACTCCTCGAAGCCATTATGGGGATGTAGAAAGTTATATATATATATTATATAATATGTCAGGCCTCTTAAATTAGGCGACGCACATAGCTAAAAAACTACGATAACTACACTGACAATAGAATACATTTTGGAATCACTAAGCACATAATATATAATCCAAAATCCAATACATACTAATGAAATATATTACAGAGAGTATGACAGCATAATTAGTCAGAAGAATATAAAGTATGGTATAACTAAACTAATATAATTTATGCGCCGAATGTGAATGACATTTACAAGAAAGAATTGTTTGATACGAGTATGATACGAAATGTGCAGTATAATTTTAGAGCTGTTTTAACAGTAAAGATTAATTTCGTAGAAGATTTATGATAGTACTCTCATTGTGTTCTTGAGTTAGTGAACAGCTAGATTACTGATATAGTAAAACAAGCCAAATGAAATACTATATGGTAGACCATTTGATAGGATTCAGCTTGAGCCATTAGCTTAATAGCACTATATCACTTATATGGAAAACCTCATAATAATCACATATAAGCCACTACCACGGGAACCAACAGTCTTTTGCACACTACTTTATATACGCTAACACACACACTGGAGCCATTGGCCTCGTAACCAATTTTGAGTCCTAAACGATAATTAAATAACCAGTAGCACAAAAAGTAAGACAGTGTAGGTTGAAGTCAGAAAGCTCCGAACACTAATTATAAGATAACGGTTTAGAATCTATATCAGAAGAAGGGATGAACGAGAACTATTCAAGGCAACTTGATTAACTTATGAACCAAACCTATTCGTGCAGATTTGCTGAAGTAGACACGATCCTCTTTAGATTAAGAAAAATTTTAGTATAAGAGCTCTAAAGAATATTATTATAGGAGTATGTATAAGTCATGACTGGTCATCTAATTCCCATTTTCGTGAGTTATATCTAGGGTGAAGGAGAATCTTTGTGCATTTGTTATAAGAAGATGAGTGATTGAGCGTCGGTAGGTTCTCTTCAAAAACAATATACAATCTCATAAAATATATGAGTATTTTTAAAACCTGATAAGCAAGGTTACTCGCTACTATATTTATAGTAGAGACTAAGTGAGTACGCATCAGCATCCAACATAAATGCTGAATGCCGAGGCTGGACTAGCTACGTGACGCACCCAACTTCTTAATCACCGTGAGAGCTGTCAATGGCCTTAATGGTTGATGAGATATAGGGATTAAGAAAAGGGTATATTTATGTTAATAGACCACCACTTAAATAAGGTTATATCCTAGAAGACATAATATTCGCGTGCTGCACCATCTTATCTTATCATCACATTTTTGTATTATCTTTTAAATATATAAGTGTATTGTCCGTAATTGTATTTTAATTATGTGTGTTAGAGTAATTTAATAAGAGTAGCTCATTGCTCCAATGAGTGAGTAAGTGAAAAATATGTAGGATTATGAGACTCACGCTTAGAAAGTATACAGAACTGACAATTGTGGTGCTACTAGTATAATAGTGCTCATGGGATGTATATACTATAAGGACTTCTTATATATATATATATATATATATATATGCCCAATGGTGTATATAGGTAATCTTTCATTATACTTACTTTCGTAGTATATATATTATAAGCACACGCTTAATTCTCACTTACCCAATATTATTTAATATTTAATATGTAATATAATTATATTATATATTTATATATATATATATATATATATATATATTATATATATATATATATTATATATATATGATATATTATATATATTTAATATTAATATATATATTACTATATAAATAATTTATATATATATTAATATTATTTATAATATATATTTATATATTATTATATTATATATATATTATAATAAATATATAATATATTATATATATTAATATCCTCACGTAGGCGGTATATGCGGTGCGTGTATTAGTGAGCGCAAATTTTTTTAGGTATGTCATTAATATTTTCGCTGGGTTTTTATTGTTAGTTTCGCTTTTAGTAAGTGGCATTATGGATCTTTTTATACATCAACTTACAAATGCAACATACCCGAAACCGAGTCACCATTCGGTATGTTGGTATGCGGTGCCATAGGGTAAGATGACGGGTGGTTGTCAAGTGGCTATATAGGGTGGCATTGTGCCACCGGGAGTGCTCTCCCCCGTCGCGCGTTGCGGGCTCCGCAGCCGGCTTGGCCGCGAGTATCCGTGCCGGGCGGCTTGGCTCTAAAAAGATTACTCCCGGCCTCCGGCGCGCGCAACACACCACTAGTCTCCGGCTTCTCCGGCTGGAGCTTTCGTAACACATTTTATTTATGTTGGAAATTTTTGATTAGTTATTACTTAATAAAACAATTATTTTTAATATAAATATTTTCAATTGTAAAGTAGATTTTAAACTTATTATTTCTATAAGTGCATTTACATTTCTGAAGAATTCATAGTACATACAAACAATGTTAAAAAAAATTATAATTTTTAGTATTTTTTTGTTGTTGTTGATAATATAATATTTTAATATAAGTCAATAATTATTAAAACTAATTATATAGTCACAACTGATACGTATCCTGATACCGAGTTAATAAAATAATAATCATATAATCTATGAAACTCTCCCGCATCTCGCCGTGGGGTATGAGAATCGCGGAGCAACAAATTAAATCGACCAATCTGCTATGGAGCTTTAGACACACATAAATTTAATTATTTGATAAACAAGTTACAAGGGTTTGCTATTCATAACGATATGAAATAATTACTAAACAATAAATTATTATCACTTTTGATAAATCTAGCTATTAAAAATATGTATATACAAAATACAGAAATAGCCTTACGTGCAATGTGGTAAAAGAAACTTTTTAAACTATATACATGCCATATGCTGGCCAAAAGACAAAAAAAATTATAGATTAAATATTCCTTAATTTTTGAAATTATTTAAAGAAGCTTTTATATATATCTCTCTCTCT
>JABUQX010016411.1:47500-53911 GCA_015478945.1 Trachelipus rathkii | reverse complement strand
GTTCTATTTCCACTAAGTGTATATCATGATTCACCTTTTAACATGTATACCTCAATACAGGACATTGCTTCCAGTGGGAAATCAAAGATCCCATGGAAGTAGGGTTTCATTCAGTATATAAAGAAACCCGATGATTTGAATTGTTTCAAGCTGTACTACCCAATTCACCATGTTATAAATTACAAAGCGTATTTCATGAGTCCAGATGAATTACTTTGTATATGAATCACACTGAAGAGTTGGCTTACAGAATACTTTAAACCAAGCTCAGCTTTAAAACTGGACCGAAACAGTTATTAGCCTGTGCGAAGAAACGCGATAACAACTTACCTCTAAGCATGTTATAAACATCAAAACATTAATCAGTTTGAAGTTAGATTATAGAGAAATAATGAACAGCAGTATTTAACCGACATCATTTGGATTTCTACATTTCAGGCCTAAGCACTGAAATATATTGTTTAGGGTACGTTAAGCGAAATGTTAATGGCAGCTAAAGAAGACATAGTGTGATTATCTAATTACGTAACCGTAATTTATTACATGTTATACCAAGAATACTACGCTTTTAAGAAAACCCTGATCGATGATCCTACGGTTATCATCGATCGCTTCCTAAGTTCTATAGACGTACAGAAATTCATTTATCTACTTAGAAAACAATGGCAAGAAAGTATTTATGCAGGTGACCCAGAATGTAAATATATACTATGATATCTGAGCGGGAACTTTTTACGTATGTGTTAACTGAAGGTATTACTGAGACACGAAACTATATCATCGATAATGATATAAATGATTGGCATATTTGAAAAGATTTAGAGAATTTTAATATAAAATAATCATAAACATCATGTGTAAAACGAATCTAGAAGTATTACATATAATAAAATTCCTGTAATATTTAATTTGAAACCTATATATATATATAAGAACCATTGTAAATATGTTTAACACTCTTGTTATATATTAATTTTCTTATATATATAGTATATAATAAGTATATTTATATATATAGTATATATATATAGTAATATTATAATATATATATATGATATATATATTATATATATTATATATATATATAAATTATTGTAAGATAATGATTATAAATTTCTTATTATATAGTAAAGTTTTTATCCTATTTTACTTCTTAAATAGATATTTAATGTAGTTAAGAAGGTTGAAATAAAAGAACCCCAGGTTCAGGGATATGAAAAATATGTTTTTACATAACCTAAAACAAAAAGCGATAAAATAATTCTCGACCAATCACATAAGAGGTCATATAGAATATGAGATAAGAGAATTACTCCCGTCCACTCACAAGAAAGTAAAGCATTCCTCTTACCTGCTTAAAGGATCTTACCGATCAAGCAAGTTCAGTTTGAAATATATTTATTTAATAATAATAAGCAGTGATTCTCGAGGTCTTATCATATACTGAATTACGTTTGACTGGTATAGGCTTATAATTCAGCCTGTACCAAAAAGGCCTTATCCTAAATTTAGGCCAAATTTGAGGCCTAACGTAGGTTATTGCACCACATTTTACAGAAAAAGGTCAGTCTGAAATATATTTTGACCTGGAATTAGCCCTAAAGCCCCGGGGAACAAAAAGGATTATCCTAAATTTAGGCTTAAAGTAGTTATTTCAACAAATTTTACAGAGAGAGGTCGTTTCGTATCGGTAAGGAGTGCGGGTTGTTGTGTTTTTTCGTGATGGATTGTCAATGTACAGTAGAGTAAAAATAATAATAGAAAGAAATCCGAATTATTTAAAAAACTTTGAAATATTTTAGTTAACATCGAGCGAATAATATAAATGTACGTGAATAATTGTTATTTTTAAACAAAAACTTAGAATGATTTAATAAAATACATGTTATATGTTAGCAGAGAACTTATTTTGTTATTTATATATACTTATTACACGGCTAAAGTGATGTAAAGCAGTAGGTCAATAACGAAAATCGTGCATAGCTTGTGTATAGAGGGGTGCTAAGGGCTGCCTTACTGATTTTACTGATTTATTGTTTTAAGTACGTAAAATATATGTTTTTTAATAAAATTTCAAAAGAATTCCGTAAATCATTTTTATAAAACTTGATATTCATAAAAATTTATAAACAAAAAGTATAACAGTTAATAATAAATTCTTTGTTCAAGATAATGATTGAGTTTATTATAGAAGTTTTAAGAAGACTTTGAAATAATTTTAGTTATTATTGAATGAGTAATATAAGTGTACGTGTTTAATTAAAAACATAAAATGTTTTAATAAATTATGTTCCTACAAAAGAACTTATTTGATTATATGTTTAAGTGTGTGTGTGTGTGTGTGTGTGTGTGGTGATGTGTGTGTGTGTGTGTGTGTGTGTGTGTGTGTGTGTTGGCTGTGTGTGGTGTGCGTGATATGTGTGTTTTAAATTTCGATAATGGGTCTGAAGTTCACCCAAAAGTATTAAAATAAAAATAAAAATAATGTTTAATAAATTATACGTTATATGTATAAGTGTAAGTATAAGTGTGTGTGTGTGTGTGTGTGGGGTGTGTGTGTGTGTGTGTGTGTGTGTGTGTGTTCTAAATAATAATAACAATAGGCGTGAAGTAAAAAACACTAAGTATAATAATAAAATAATAATAAAAATTAAAATAATAATAAAAGTAAAATAATAAAAATAAAATAAAAAGAATAAAAAGAATAAAAATAAAAAGTATTAAAAAGAAAATAAAAATATAAAGAAAACATAATGTTAATAAATATACGAGTTAAAGCAGTTTAAACATATGAGTATAAAGCAGTAAAACATTGAGTTTTAAAGCAGTAAAACATTGAGTTAAAGCAATAAAATATTGAGTTATAAAGCAGTAAAACATGAGTTAAGCAGTAAACATGAGTTAAAGCAGTAAAGCAGTAAAACAAAAGCATACTAATCCCCTAGGTGTTAGGTAACACCTCTATTGATTTACTGATTTACTGCTTTAAGGTATGTAATGTTAATAAATATATGAGTTAAAGCAGTAAAACATATGAGTTAAAACAGTAAAACATGAGTTAAAGCAGTAAAACATGAGTTAAAGCAGTTTAAGCAGTAAAAATAAGCATACTAAATCCCCCTTAGTGTAAGTACACCTCTATTGATTTACTGATTTACTGCTTTAAGGTATGTAATGTTAATGTTTTTAGTAAAATTTCGTACAATTGTAGTAAAATAAAATGATTATATATCAGACACTCTGGATTTTTTCTTCTTACATACAATTTTTAAAAATTTATAAATTAAAAAGTAATAAGTAAAAAGTATTAAGTAAAAAAATTAATGTTAATAAATATTATGTGTTAAATAATAGTCTGCTAATGAGTTACAGTTTTGGTTCGCGAAAATGTTTTTAATAAAAATGTTTAAGTATGAAATAAAAATGAATGACTCATGGTATATATATATATATTTTTCATTCGCGCGGGAATATTGTGCCTGCGGGCACACGCGACGGGCGGGTACGCGGAAATACTGCGCCTGCGGGCGCACGCGCGGGCGGGGACGCGGGAATATGGCGGCGGGGAAAGCGCTGGACGCACTGCGGATGCGGGTTCGGGAGCCTTTGTACAGAGGGCGCATGCTGCGCCCCGGTGGTTAGCTTATGACTTACGGGAAGACATTAATATTGCATGTTCTTTGGTGTAGGTAGAAAAGTCTAGAAAAAGGTAGAAATGTATCAAGATGATCATCAATAGTAGATGGTATCAAGATGACGGCATCCAAAGAGAGTTATCAAGACGACTTTCAAAGATGAGATCAAAGTTGAGGCATTAATGTGAGGCAATCAATGCTGAGGACATTCAAGGTTGATGGCATCAAAAATATTCGAGTTGTGAGTTGTAAGGTAAGTGTATCTGTGTGCTGTGTGGGTGAATGTAAGGTATATGGCTTTAATGTTAATGTCTATGGAGAGCTGGAAGTGCTTATAAGTGTCATAGGATGTATAGTCGTCATTAAGTGAAGGTGGTATAAGGTCATTAGTGTATGTGTGTATGGTGTGCGTGCAAGTAATATAGTATAGTATATATATAAAAGCTATAAGTGATAGACAAAAGATTCTAACTCATAGTCAGAAGCATGCTAGCAGCTTGTAATATACACCAATCGAATCCTCATACCTTATAACTTAGGGGTAGACACCAATATTAGGGCCAATCGGGGCTCAGGGATGCTAGAAAAGGCTTTGAAAAAAAGTTGGACACTCAGATTTGGCACTATGTGGCATCACTTTAAGGCACTATGTGGCACTTCACTTGGCACTCATTAGGCACTCGATTGCCATCTTGGCACTCACTTGGCACTCACCTGGCCTAATCATCTAATACTCATTGAATAATATAGAACAACTAATAGAAGCATCAACTAGATACTTTCTTACGGTGATTGGAACCAGCAAAGCCATCAAAAAAAAGCGTGACAAGTGTCAAAAAAGTTACGATGCCAAAAATGGTACCTGGAATACAAAAGTGTTGGACCAAAAAATTTGGTTTCTCAAAATTGTCCCATGGAAGACTAAAGGTTGGCCGAAAAATGAGGGTGCCGAAATTTAGGTGGAGTCAAAAGTGAATCCCATTGGAAGAGCCAAAGGGTTGGGTAGTGTGTTTGTACGTATATGTGTCTATGTGAATGTAAGGTCAAGTGAATGTGGTATAAGTATCATAGTGAAATGTGTGTAGAAAGTGTAAATGAAGTGTCTTGTGTAAATGTAAGTGTCACAGTGAAATGTGTATAAGTGTCATAGTGAAGTGTGTATAAAGTTAAAAGTAAGTGTCTATGTTGTAAATGTAAGTGGTCCTAGTGAATGGGTGTATAAGTGTCATTATGTGATGAATGTGTGATATCTGTGTGTGAGTGTAAGGAAATCTGTGTGAGTGTAAGTAAATCTGCGGGTGTAAGTAAATCTGTGTGTGAGGTAATAAATCTGTGTGAGGTAAGTAAATCTGTGTGGTGTCGTGTGTGCATGTGTTGTGGTGTGTCTTTGTGTGTGTGTGAATGGTGTGTGTAGGTGTATCAAGTTAGAGATAGATCCATACATACGTTCAAGTTAGGAACGAAAATATGTGACGGGTGGGCACGAGTGGGCAAAAATTAGCGTGGGCCAAAATTGGAACCCTGGAATTCTGGGTAAGGTCCAAGCCGAACATATCAATGGTCAAACCAAAGGTTAAGACATCCAAAAAGGTTTAAGCCCCTAAGGAAGCCAAAAAATGTACCGTGGGTCAAAATTGACCATGGTATCTGGACAAGCTTTGGAGAAAAGGTCAAGGACAAAAAAAGGTAAAGACATCAAAAAATAAGGGGCTAAGCCCCTAAAGGGTGGCCTAAAAAATAGAGGTGGGCCAGAAATTTGACCCATGGGAAGATCAAAGGGTGTTGGATCGAAAAAATTAGTGGCCAAAATTGACCCATGGAATCTGGCAAGTGGTCAACGCCGAAATATCATGGTCAAACAAGGTTAAGACATCAAAAAGGGCTAAGCCCTAAAGGAAGGACAAAAAATTACCGTGGGCCAAAATTGACCCATGGAAGATCAAAGGGTTGATCGAAAAAATTAGGGTGGGGTACGGTACAACGGTTGCAACGCAACCGTTGGCGCGCCCTTTCTATCGAAGGGCGCAAAAATTAGGGTATGCGCAAAAAATTAGGTTTGCGCAAAAATTAGGGTTGCCAAAAAATTAGGGTTTGCCAAAAAATTAGGGTTCCCAAAAATTAGGGTTGCCAACGAAGGGTTGCAAAAAATAGGGTTGCCAAAATTGTATCACGTAGAATACAAAAAATTGGACCATGGAAATTGGCAAGGGTTCAAGCCGAATAATCATGGTCAAACAAGGTTAAGACATCAAAAAGGGCTAAGAAGGGTAGCCAAAATTACCGTGGGCCAAAAATGACCCATGGAAAGATCAAAGGGTGGTGGATCGAAAACTTAGGGATGTTACGTTACAACGGTTTGCTAACGCAACCGTTTGGCGCGCCCTTCCGTTTGGCGCAAAAATTAGGGTTGCCAAAAAATTAGGGTTCGCCAAAAATTAGGGTGGCCAAAAATATCGTTACCGTAGAATACAAAAGGGTTCGCCGCAAAAATTTGGGTTCTCAAAAAAGGTCAAGGCCCAAAAAGGTCAAAGGCAGGTAAAAATTTGGGCCCAAAAAAGGTCAAGGCCCAAAAAAAAGTGAAGGTTCAAAAAAGGTTCAAGGGCAGGTTAAAAAAGGTGCAGGGGGTTTGTTCGGTCGGTCAAGGTAAGGTGGGTTTTTCGTGCTCCAATATCCATCCCCTACTACTAGCGCAGAGATCATTAAATTCGTCTCTTTCAGTAGCTGAAATCTTATTCATTCCAGCAATATGTTGCCTTCTTAAAATGGCAAAACAGTT
>JABUQX010016411.1:15000-20000 GCA_015478945.1 Trachelipus rathkii | reverse complement strand
TGTTTGGTTTCTCCAGACAAATATCTCTAAGTTAAAGTCTTATGCTATATTAAGAAAGTTTCTCTTTCTTTTAAAGGTACGATTGGTTTGGCCAATTAGACACTGGTTTATCCGGTGTAAACCTATAATAATATTTCGGATATTATTAACTGTGTAAAGTTTCTCTTTACGTATTTAGACTATTTGGTTTCTCCATTTAGTTGTTGGTTTCTCCAACACGTATTGTATTAGTTTCTCTAATGCGATTTTAAGTTGGTTTCTCCAACACGTATTTGGTATTAGTTTCTCTAATGCGAATTGACTATTTGGTTTCTCCATTTAGATGTTGGTTTCTCCAACAAGTATAGTATTGGTTTCTCTAATACGATTTTAGATGTTGGTTTCTCCAACAGATATTTGTGTTAGTTTCTCTAATACGAAATTAGGTACTAGTGGTATATCCAATTAGACGTTGGTTTCTCCCAATGTATACCTGTATAAGTTTCTCTTATACAAAACTAAGGTACTAATTTGGTTTCTCCAAATTAGATGAAGGTTTCTCCATCATACACCGTTATATAAGTTTTCGGTTTCTCCTTAAACTTATTTTGTTGTCGTCGCTGGTAAATAAAATTGTGTGTGTTGTTATAAATCATTCCTTTATATTATATGTACGATCCTTCATGCATTCTCCGAAGAGCAAACTGTTAGACCAGGGCTACCATTAATATTAGTTTATGTAAATATATAAATAATAAAACGTTATTTCTTTTGCTTGCTTTTCTTCTGAATCCTGTCACTTCTGGCTATTTTATTGCTTAAAAAGGTTGAAATCACTAGGTAAAATATCGAAAGGTTATTTCGTAGAAAAGATTTTGAAGTTATTTAGTAAAGACAATAAAAATTCTACTTCGACTTATTGAAAAAGAGTATTAGAAAATCTTACAAAAAAAGGTCACATTTTAAAAACTCCTTTCATTGTTGACAGCGGTGAGAACATAATTTTAAATCACAATAACCTTTCATTGGTAGCTAGCGTGTGGGACTTTTATGGGATATTATAGTAATTTATAAATACATTTTATATTGGTAGCTAGCGGTGTGGACTTTTATTGAGATATTGTAGTAACCCTTTTAGATGTTATCGAATATTGTAGTGACCTTCTTAGTAAGTTTAGTAGAATAATTTAGTTGTTAAAAAGATTCATTATAGTACTAATAGTAGTTTCATTTTTTTTTATGAAAAAGCCAGTTTATTAAGTGACAGGAGAAACTTAGTATTAATTACAAGAATATTATAGCGTTGAGAGATTATTTCAAATAATAGTAAAAGATAAAAGATTAAATCTAATTTTAATGAAGTTGAATGATATTAAAGTGGTTAACATAAAAAGCGAAAGAAACTTAATATTTAGTGATAAGATAAAACTTTTAAATGAACTTCTGGATTAAAGATTTAAGCAAAAATGATGAATATATTGGTAGTCTTAATAGTAATAATTATTGAAAATAATAAAGGAGAGATAATAAATCAAAATGAAAAGGATAGGGAGTTAACTTATTGCTGTAAAGGAGAAAAATGCTTCTGTAAAAAGTTCGATTATTGCTATAAAGTAATCTGGAACAGAAAATGGAAAAGAAAGAAAATTAATGGCTTCAGTAAAAATAATAATGATGATAATGATCAGAATGCAAATAATAATGAAGGAATAAAAATAATGATAATGACTGTAGCATTAATATTGACAACATATATGCAATAATAAATGTGTAAATATTTGAATATTCTTTGTCAGGAACGATTAATTTAGTTATCCCTTTAAGTTTAAAGTTTAGAGTAAATATTAAATTTAAGAGTTGTTTTTGAATTAAGTTATTTTTCATTTAAAAATAGTTTAATGTTTAATGTTTAAATTAAATTTGTCAACAGATTTAAGTTAAGTTACTTAAAGATTTTGAGAGTTTAAAGGCAAACTATTCTAGAATTAAAGCTGAAAGTAAAGTTAAAACGTTTTTTTTTTGAACAAGTAAATTGTTATTTAATGTTGGTCGAATATAAGATAATAAATTTATCTTATAAGAAAGACAATAGGAATGTAAAAGGTTAAGTCGATACACTCGGAAGTTGGGAAAGTTTTTTTTTTGGAAGACAAATGAGTAATTTGTTTATGTTGATATTATAGTTTTTTTTTTTTTTTTGTTGAATCAATGATTTAACTGTTAAGATTATGTGAAAGATTAAGAAAACATTGAGTTTTGATGAATATTAGAAAGTTAAGAATTTTTTTTTTTTAGGCTATTTTAAGATGTAACCTCAAGTTGAGAATATGATGAAATGAATTTAACTATGTTGGAGGCATAACGAAATGTTATGTTGCTGAATTTTATGTTATTTGGAAAATCTGTTGCAACAGTGGTTTTTGGTAGTCGGACTAAGTAACATTAGTTGCGCTACTGTGTCTTGCGGTTATTTACTCACTCGATTAAATTCGAGACAGCATCAGTCTCTAAGGAGAGGGTTGTCGTGAGTCCGCTTTAGAAATTTTGGATGGTAAGATGCATTATGCCATTAAAATTTCGAGACAAATTTTAGTTAAGTTGTAAAATGAAATAGAGTTCATGTTTGAAGAGTTAAATTATTTGGTGAATTAAGAGGTTATAATTTAAGATCAGAGAAAAGAATCCATGGATATTTGAACATCAATTTATAATATATTATGTAATAGCCTTCATTTTTTTTTTTTTTTAATAAAGCTAAGTGAGTTGTAATTTTTTTTTTTAAAGATCTTTTTGGATAAGATTGTTAAGACAGAAGTTATTGGAAACCAGGGAGTTGTGATAAGTTTGGTAAAGAAATTGTCTGAGGATAAGATTGACGTCTGATTTTTTATTATTATTATTATTATTATTATTATTATTATTATTATTATTATTATTATTATTATTATTATTATTATTATTATTATTATTATTATTATTATTATTATTATTATTATATTATTATTATTATTATTATTATTATTATTATTATTATTATTAAAGTTTGTTCCCCTTTATTAACGTAATTTGTCCGTTTATTCAAGTTCCTGATTAAAGAAATGTACATAGTAAATTTAGAATATTATTAAGTAGACATGTAGATTTTTTTTTTAACTTCTCTTATAAATCAGTTTTTGATGTTATTAATTTGTTACAGTTTCCCCTTAAATATATTTTTTTTTGTTCAAGTTAATAACTGTTTAATGAATTAATTTTTCTTATTCTTCCTTTAGTATATTTTTTTAGGTAACTGTTTTAAAGTAATTGCGATAACTCAGACCCGATAGTTGTTTATTTTCCTTAAACTTTTTTTTGTGGTCCGTCATTTTTGAATTTAAACCGACCTTTCAGTTAAGAACATCAAAGATTGATAGATAAAATTATAGTATTTAGCTGATAAGTTTTCTTGACGTAAAGTTAGTTTTAAGATTGATCGAACTTTGTCATTATTTTTTTTTTATTATTAAGAAGGGTTGTAAATATAGATTTAGATGTTATTTAACTAAAATTTCTTATTATTTGCTCGTCAATATAGGGAGTAGTGTAAAATTTTTGGATATTCCCTTCGCAAATAAGTTTAAATTCTAGTTTCGTTCATTATTATTTTTAAAAGTCACTATTAATATTTATTTTAGTTACCCCTTCGATTTCGATTTTTTAGTTTATTTATTATTTATAAATTCTTTAAATTATTATTATTTTAATTAATAGTAGTTACAGTAATTTTCTTAACTAATTAAATTACTATTTATAAAGGGAAAAGCCATTTTTGGCCTATTTAATAATTCGATTTTAAGTTATTATTTATTAAATAAAAGGCTTTTATGGGCGTATAATAATTTCCAAAGGAGATTATACTAATATATTATCATTTTATTATACTATTATATCTTAGACATGTAAGAATATTATTTAATCTATATATTTTTAGTATTTCCAGACAGTAAAATATGTTTCGAATTACAAAGAATACATTATTGGAACAGAATTCGAGAGGGATATTTAAGTCTTCCTAACATGGAATTTTTTTAAACTTCATTGCTGGGAAAAATAGGAACTTATTGAAGTACCGAACCTGGTCTAATCGTGAAGAATAGTGCAAAGCGATTTTACAGAAGCCGTTTTCCATTCAAAATGTAATCTCTGGAAAAATATATACTATAATATATAATATAATATATATATATATATTATTATATATATATATATATATATATATATATATATATATATATATATATATATATATATATATATATATATATATATATATATATATATATATATATATATATATACCTTTTTATATTAGTTAGCCTTTAACCATAATTTTTGTAGTAAGTCAGTATTATTTAAGTTCTAATTTATTTATTAGTTTATTGTTAAGCTTTGTTTTAGAATCAAGTTTAGTTTATATCACGTTTAATTATTAATCATTATGTTTTTCTAAACTCAATATAAGAGGTAGTGTTAAGGACATAAGCATTTGGGATAGCTTCGCTTCCACATCTTTGAGTTTCTCTCAAAAGGGCTTAAAAAGGTTTCTTCCTTTTTAATATCTTTGGTTTTTCCATCGATATTTTGCTTAGAAGTATTGCGATTTCTCTCGCAATATTACCATTAGTTTCTCTAATTGTATTTTGTTTGGTTTCTCCAGACAAATATCTCTAAGTTAAAGTCTTATGCTATATTAAGAAAGTTTCTCTTTCTTTTAAAGGTACGATTGGTTTGGCCAATTAGACACTGGTTTATCCGGTGTAAACCTATAATAATATTTCGGATATTATTAACTGTGTAAAGTTTCTCTTTACGTATTTAGACTATTTGGTTTCTCCATTTAGTTGTTGGTTTCTCCAACACGTATTGTATTAGATTCTCTAATGCGATTTTAAGTTGGTTTCTCCAACACGTATTTGGTATTAGTTTCTCTAATGCGAATTGACTATTTGGTTTCTCCATTTAGATGTTGGTTTCTCCAACAA
>JABUQX010016410.1:20000-33213 GCA_015478945.1 Trachelipus rathkii | reverse complement strand
ACCCAATGCCTTTGGCCAACCCTAGTTCGCATTACCAAATCCTGTTTCATCATGCGCGTAATATCATATTTTGATGTCAAATATTTACATGGACTATTTAGTTTAAGAATTTACATTATTTTTTTTTTCATTTAAGCCAAAACATGTATATTTTTTATATATTTTCGTTTCATGCCAATATAGTAATTTCCTTTTTTTCTTTTTAGCTATAACTTTATTTTTATATATATTTTTTTAATTACCTAAAAATTATATTTATTTTTTTTAATTTGTTTTTATTATTTTAGTTGTTTTAAATATTTTTAAAATGTTCTGTATTTTTGTTTTTATTTTTTAAAATTTAAAAATTTGTATTGAAAACTTGTTTTATTATTATTTTTTATTTAAATTAATATTTTATTTTGGCAAGAACATGGAAACGCGATTACATGATAGCACGATAACATGCATATACACTCAACCCCACCTCTTCCCATGCACATCTTTTAGTCTTTAATTAACCTATGATTTTGCATATATACACCTAAATATTTTCATTGTATTATTGTTTAAAACTCTTATTTTAACACATTAAAACACTATTACACAAAAAATATTCAGAAACTACCATCCCCCCAACACTCATTTAAGCACGAATTAAGTACTTGACTCTATTATTCAAAAATACATTTTAATTTTTGTTAAATTTGTTATTAAAATTTTAATTTTTAACCCTAAAGCAGTAAATCAAGTCACCAACCCTTCCCTACCTCTCCTTCCATTATACATATCATGTGATTTTCTCTGGTTCACAGCCCTAAAGCCGATAGTCGCTGACTTAAAGCGATAGTTCACGGTCTTAAAATATTCCCTCTGGTGTCTAGAGAGTGTCGCTACATCGGAAGGCTGACAGATTTTGGAGCTAGATGAAGAATTTGTAACCTGCCGATATCGGTACATATATTACTAATGTTGTCAGTTAGTGAAACATTTTGCAAGCCTGAATCATATCCCCTTTAAGAAATTTCCTTTCTAAAAGAAATATCCGTAGTTCTATTTAACATATTCTTTCAAGTTTTTTTTTTTATTAAAAACCATTCTTGTTTCTCTGAATTGCATAGCCTGCAGTATATTAAAATTTTTTTATAGATAAGGAATTCAAATCCGTTGGCTGAATTTAATCAGTGGTCTAACATTATCATTAAAGAATCTATTTACTGATCACATTCTTATGCTTATTATTATAATTACGGTTTATTTTTCATAACATTGTTAGCCCTATTACTGACTTCTAAATGCTTCTTTTACTCTTTCAAATGATTACTGATAATCACACTTAGCCCATTTTCTTTATCCATTTACTCAAGTCGTTCCACATATATTGTGTTATTAAAACTTTTAATAAATAAAACATTCAAAGAATCTTATGCCTTTTATTGTTATATATCATTTGCCATTTTTCAACTCAAACTTGAGTATTTAAATGCGCGGATTCCTCATGAATCCGTTAATACTTTCAACTAGGTAGACCAGTGTTTAATGTAATCAGCAAACTTTATAAATAAACATTTTATTCTCTTATTCAAATCATTAAAATGGATAAGCAATAAAAAAGGACCAAACACAGAGCCCTGAGGAAACCCCTCTTATCACCAGCTCTCATTATGATTAATTTCCATATAATGCTACGTAACATCTCTCCATCGACATATTATGTATCAAATTATACACAACATACTAAATAATGTTACTAAGAAACCTTATGCATCAACCTTTTATGCGTTACCTTACCAAAAGTTTTCAAAATTGCAAATATATAATATAAACTGTCTCTTCTTCTTTGTCTTCAAACTCGTTATTATCATCCTAAACTACAAAAGATTTTTCTATGATTTACTTTTTATAAAGCCATTTTGAGAATCTTTCAAAGTCACATTGCCGACTAAATGGATTTCAATTCGACTTATCAAAATATTAATAGAATTTTTTCTGATAATGATGTTAAACAATCTCCAACGTCATCCTAAGTAGTAGGAGAGGGATATTGGAGCACCACTTTGGGGGAAAAAATGATAACCCAAATTTTTATTCCATATTGGAGGCCTCCCTTGGGGTAAAAAATGATAACCCAAATTTTTACCTGCCCTTGACCTTTTTTGACCTTGACTTTTTTTGGCCCAAATTTTTTACCTTGACGTTTTTTGGCCTTGACCTTTTTGGCCTTGACCTTTTTGGCGCCCTTTCGAAGAAAGGGCGCGCCAAACGGTTGCGTAAGCAACCGTTGTACGTAGTGCCCCTCTATTTTGGCCGCCCTTTACCGGCTTAGCCCCATTTTTTGAGAACCCTATTTTTGAGAACCCTATTTTCGAGAACCCTAATTTTTTGAGAACCCTAATTTTTTGAGAACCCAAATTTTTTCGACCAACCCTTTGGTCTTCCATGGGTCAATTTTGGCCCACCCTAATTTTTGGCCACCCTTTAGGGGCTTAGCCCTATTTTTTGATGTTTTGACCTTGATATTTCGGTCACATTTACACACGCGCACGCGCACACACACTCACACACAGATTTACTTACACACACAGATTTACTTACACACACAGATTTACTTACACACACAGATTTACTTACACACACAGATTTACTTACACACACACAGATTTACACACACACACACACACACACACATCCATAGACACTTACACTATGACACTTATACACACTATGTCACTTATACACACATTCACTATGACACTTATACACACACTTGCACTCAACCAAAGACACTTACATTTACCCATAGACAATTACATTTACCCATAGACACTTACACGCACAGATTTACTTACACTCACACAAAGATTTACTTACACTCACACACAGATTTACTTACACACACACACAGATTTACTTACACACACACAGATTTACTTACACACACATTCACATTTACTTACACACACAGATTTACTTACACACTTACATTTACCCATAGACACTTACATTTACCCATAGACACTTACACTATGACACTTATACACACTATGTCACTTATACACACATACACTATGACACTTATACACACATTCACTATGACACTTATACACACTTACACTCACCCATAGACACTTACATTTACCCATAGACACTTACACTCACCATAGACACTTGTACGTACACACACACACACACACACACACACACCACACACACGCACTCACATACATACACACTATGACACTTATACGCCCTTACACATCTTTGATGACACCTATCTTGATGGTTCATCTTTGATGGCTCAACTTTGAGATACCATCTTTGAAGGTCGCATTATGTGATGATTCACTTTGGGATGACGCATCTTTGTCGGTTCATCTTTGTGACTCAGATTATTGAGGGTTCAGTACAATTTTGATGATTTTCAGTTACATTTTGATGGTTCCCAATCCCCGTAAAGTGTCTATGGGTGTTCTATTAGTGTTCTATGAGTATTAGATGAGTGCAGGTGAGTGCCAAGTGAGTGCCAAGAGTTGCCAGTGAGTGCCAATGCAGTGCCAATGAAGTGCCAAGTGAGTGGCCACATAGTGCCAACTGAGTGCCACATAGTGCCAACTGAGTGCCACTTTTTTTTTCAAGCCTTTTCTAGCTCCCCTGAGCCGTAGAATAGCCCAATGGGTTGTCTACCCCTAGCTTTATAAGGTATGAGCGAATCGGATTGGTGTATTATTACCCAGTTGCTAGGATGCCTTCCTACTATGAGTTAGTCTTTTCTAACACTTCATTACCACACTATGTGTCACTTATACACACATACACTATGACACTTATACACACATACACTATGTCACTTATACACACATACACTATGACACTTATACACACATTCACTATGACACTTATACACACTTACACTCACCCATAGACACTTACACTCACCATAGACACTTACACTTACCCATAGACACTTGCGATTGGTGTATATTATACTCGGATGTTTCCTACTATGAGTTAGCATTTTCTAACCTTTTCTAGCCTTTTCTACCCTACATCATAGAACAGAGCTAATATTGATGTCTTCCCCTAGGTCATAATTGGAACACCAAGGCGCAGCATGAGCCATCCGCACGAAGTCAGCCCCGCACCCGCAGGTGCGACCCGCCGCGTACCCGCCCGCCGCGTACCCGCCCGCCGCGGGCGCCCGCAGGCGCAATATTTCCGCGTACCCGCCCGCCGCGTGCGCCCGCAGGCGCAAACCTATTATTATTATTTAACACATATATTTATTATCATTATTTTTCTTTTATATTTTTTACTTAATACTTTTTAATTTATAAATTTTTTAAAATTGGGGGTAAGAAGAAAAAGTCAGAGTGCCTGATATATAATCATTTTATTTTACTACAATTGTACGAAATTTTATTAAAAACATTAACATTACATACCTTAAAGCAGTAAATCAGTAAATCAATAGAGGTGTTACCTAACACCTAAGGGATTAGTATGCTTTTGTTTTACTGCTTTACTGCTTTAACTCATGTTTTACTGCTTTAACTCATATGTTTTACTGCTTAACTCACATATTTATTAAAATTACATAACTTAAAGCAGTAAATCAGGAATCAATAGAGTAGTTACTACCAACAAAGGGATAGTATGCTTGTGTTTTTACTGCCTTCACTGCTTTAAACTGCATGTTTTTACTGCTTTAACTCATATGTTTTACTGGCTTTAACTCACATATTTATTAAATTACATACCTTAAAAGCAGTAAATCAATTAGAGTGTTACATAGCAACAAGGGGGTTAGTAGTTGCTTTTGTATTTACTGCTTTACTGCTGTTTAACTCATGTTATTTACTGCTTTAACTCATATGTGTTACTGTTAACTCATATATTATTAACATTACATACTTTAAAGACGTAAATCAGTAAATCAATAGAGGTGTTACCTCGCAACAAAGGGATTAGTATGCTTTTGTTTTACTGCTTTACTGCTTTAACTCATATGTTTTACTGCTTTAACTCATGTTTTACTGCTTTAACTCATGTTTTACTGCTTTAACTCATATGTTTTACTGCTTTAACTCATATATTTATTAACATTACATACCTTAAAGCAGTAAATCAGTAAACCAATAGAGGTGCTACCTCGCAACAAAGGGATTAGTATGCTTTTGTTTTACTGCTTTACTGCTTTAACTCATATGTTTTACTGCTTTAACTCATATGTTTTACTGCTTTACTGCTTTAACTCATTTGTTTTACTGCTTTAACTCATTATTTAAACATTATGTTTTTTATTTGGTTTTAATACTTTTTATTTATTTTTATTATTATTTTTATTAATTTTTTTATTATTATTTTTATTTTATTATTTTTATTATTTTTAATTTTATTATTTTATTTTAATTATTTTTAGTTATTTTAGTTTTATTTTATTTTAATTATTTTAAATATTTTATTTTAATTATTTTAATTATTTTTATTATTATTTTTATTATTTTTATTATTTTATTTTTATTTTTATTATTATACTTAGTGTTATTTACTTCATGCCTATTGTTATTATTATTTAGAACACACATACACACACACACACACACACACACACACACACACACACCACTTATTATACACACATCACTATGACACTTATACACACATCACTATGACACTTACATTTACCCATAGACACTTACATTTACACTTATACACACACACACACACACACACACACATTTTAATTTTATTATTTTATTTTAATTATTTTATTTTAATTATTTAATTATTTTAATTATTTTAATTATTCTATTATTTTTATTTTTACTTTTATACTTAGTGTCATTTACTTCATGTCTATTATTTAACACACACTATGACAATTATACACACTTACACTTACACCAACTCATAGACACTTACACTCTCCCATAGACACTTACACTTACACTCTCCCATAGACACTTTACATACACTCACCCATAGACACTTACACTCATATACACTTACACTCACCATAGACACTTACACTCATATACACTTACACTCACCCATAGACACTTACACTTACACACACCCAGATACACTCCCGCACACACTTACACACACCCAGATACACACACACCACACACACACACACACACACACACACACACCACACACACACACACACTCACACACATTATATATATATAAAGTATAATTTATTAAAACATTTATGTTTTAATTTAAACACGGACATTTTATATACTCAGGGTCATGGCAAAATTTATTTCAAAGTTTCTAAAACTTCTATAATAATCAATCATTATCTTTGCAACAAAGAATTTATTATTAAAATGTTAAATACTTTTTTGTTTTAAATTTATAACAATCAAGTGTTTTAAAATAATTCTACTTAAAATTTATAAATTTTATTAAAAACATATATTTTACGTTACCTTAAATTACAGTAAATTCAGTAAATCAGTAAAGCAAAGCCCCTAGCACCCCTCTACACCAAGCATGCCACGCTTGCCATATTGATTTATTGGTTTACCATTCATCTTTAGCCATGTAATAAGTATAAAAATAACAAAATAACAAAATAAGTTCTTCTCTGCTAGCATAACATGTATTTTATTAAAATAATTCTATAGGTTTTTATTTAAAAATAACAATTATTTACTTACATTTATATTATTCGCTCCAATGTTAACTAAAAAAATTTATTCCCCAACAAAATTTTTTAAAAAATTTTTTTTAAAAATTTTTCGGGATTTTTTTTCCCTTTCTAAATTTTATTATCTATTGTACATTGACAATCCAACACAGAAACACAACAACCCGCACTCCTTACAGATACGAAACTGACCTCTCTCTGTAAAACGTGATGAAATAACTACTTTAGGCCTAAATTTAGGATAAGCCTTTTTGTACCCCGGGGCGATTTAGGCCTAATACCAGGTCAAAATATATTTCAAACTGACCTTTTTCTGTAAAATGTGGTGCAATAACTACGTTAGGCCTAAATTTAGGCCTAAATTTAGGATAAACCTTTTTTATATCCAGGCGGATTTAAGCCTAATACCAGGTCAAAAGGTAATTCCAGTATAGACAAGATTCGAGAATCAACTTTATAAATATATTTCAAACTGAAACATGGATCGGTAAGATCCTTTAGCAGGTAAGAAGGAAAATGTTTACCTTTCTTGTGAGTGGACGGAGTAATCCTTTTCTCTATATGCCGGTACATGTGATTGGTCGAGAATTATTTTATCACTTTTTTGGTTTTAAGGTATGTAATAACCTCCCTCAGGGGAGGGTCTCCGGAACCCCCGCTCTTTGGTATTTGGGTGTCACGGGGGTTCCTCTGCCCTCCCCTAAGGGGTTTTTACATACTTAAAACCAAAAAGCGATAAAATAATTCTCGATCAATCACATGTACCGTCATATAGAGAAAAGGATTACTCCGTCCACTCACAAGAAAGGTAAACATTTCCTTCTTACGCTGCTTAAAGGATCTTACCGATCCATCATGTTTGCAGTTTGAAATAATGTTTCAGTTGATTTATTAAAGAATGTCCTCCAGCATGAAATAATACTATTGACTGGTATCAGGCCTTAAATCCGCCTGGATATAAAAAAGGTTTATCCTAAATTTAAGGCCTAACGTAGTTATTGCACCACATTTTACATTTTGAAAAAGAATCAGTTTTGAAAAATATAAATTTACGTGGTATTAGGCCAAATCGCCCCGGGGTACAAAAAGGCTTATCCTAATTTAGGCCTAAAGTAGTTTTTCAAGGTGTTGTACGGTGTGGTTCAGTTTCAGTATCTGTTCCTGAGCGGTTCTTGGTGCAGCGAGGTGAGAATAAGTGAATGAGTACATTGATAATACTTTGTACGGTGAATCCGAATTAACTGAAAAAAACTTTGAATATTTTGACTGATCAATTGAGCAATAATATTAAATGTAAGTGATAATTGTTATTTTTAAATAAAAACCTAAGATAGGATTTTAATAAATACATGTTATGTTAGCAGAGAGGAACTTATTTTGTTATTTTGGTTATTTTTATACTATACTGGCTGAAAGATGATGTTAAAGCAGTAAGTCAATAGAACAAATCGTTGTACACCATAGTGTGGAGGTTTACTGATTTACTCCTTTACTGATTTACTGATTTATTTGCTTTTAAGGTACGTAAATATATGTTTTTAATAAAATTTCATAAAATTTTAGTAAAAATTATTTTAAAACTTTGATAGTTAATTAAAATTTATAAAACAAAAAAATAAATAAACATTTTAATCAATAAAATTCTTTGTTCAAAGATAATGATTGATTTACTATAGACGTTTTAAGAAACTTTGAAATAAATTTAGTTATAATTGAATGAGTAATATAAATGTACGTGTTTAATTAAAACATAAAATGTTTTAATAAATTATACGTTGGGTGTGTGTAAGTGTGTGTGTGTGTGTGTGTGTGGTGTGTGTGTGTGTATCTGGGTGTGTGTAAGTGTGTGCGGGAGTGTATCTGGGTGTGTGTAAGTGTAAGTGTCTATGGGTGAGTGTAAGTGTATATGAGTGTAAGTGTCTATGGGTGAGTGTAAGTTGTATATGAGTGTAAGTGTCTATGGGTGAGTGTAAGTGTAAGTGTCTATGGGAGAGTGTAAGTGTAAGTGTCTATGGGAGAGTGTAAGTGTCTATGAGTTGGTGTAAGTGTAAGTGTGTATAATTGTCATAGTGAGTGTTAAATAATAGACATGAAGTAAATGACACTAAGTATAAAAGTAAAAATAAAAATAATAGAATAATTAAAATAATTAAAATAATTAAATAATTAAAATAAAATAATTAAAATAAAATAATAAAATTAAAATGTGTGTGTGTGTGTATAAGTGTAAATGTAAGTGTCTATGGGTAAATGTAAGTGTCATAGTGAATGTGTGTATAAGTGTCATAGTGAATGTGTGTATAAGTGTAACGTGTGTGTGTCGTGTGTGTTGTGTGTGTGGGGTGTGTGTGTGTGTATGTGTTGTTTAAATTAATAACAATAGTCATGAAGTAAATAACACTAAGATAATAATAAAAATAAAAATAAAATAATAAAAATAATAAAAATATAATAAAAATAATTAAAATAATTAAAATAAAATAATTAAAATAATTAAAATAAAATAATTAAAATAAAATAATAAAACTAAAATAATTAAAATAAAATAATTAAAATAAAATAATAAAATTAAAAATAATAATAAAATAATAAAATAAAAATAATAATAAAAATAATAATAAAAATAATAATTAGAAATAAATAAAAAGTATTAAAACAAAATAAAAAACATAATGTTAATAAATATATGAGTTAAAGCAGTAAACAAATGAGTTAAAGCAGTAAAGCAGTAAAAAACATATGAGTTAAAGCAGTTAAACAGAAGGTTTAGTTAAAGCAGTAAAGCAGTAAACAATAGAGGTGTTATCCCTTTGTTGCGAGGTAACACCTCTATTGATTTGCCGGATTTACTGCTTTTAGGTATGTTAATTAATAATATATGGTTAAAGGGTATAAAATATTGAGTTAAGCAGTAAAACATGAGTTAAACCGGTAGAACATGCCGTTAAATCAATAAAACCTTATGAGTAAATCAGGAAAACATGTTAACCAAAGCAATACTAATCCCTTTGTTGCGAAGTAACCACCTCGTATTTGATTTACTGATTATACTGTTATAAGGTATGTAATGTAATTAAATATATGAGGTTAAAAAAACAGTAAAAACAATATGAGTTAAAAGCAGTAAAACATGAAGTTAAAGCAGTTAAACAGTAAAACCAAAGCATACTAACCCCCCTTTGGTGCCTATGTAACACCTCATTGATTTATGCTTTAAGGATGTAATTTTAATAAAATGTGAGATTAAAGCAGTAAAACATATGAGTTAAAAGCAGTAAAACATAAGTAAAACATGAGTTTAAAGCAGTAAAACAAAAGCATACTATCCCCTTTGTTGGTATGATAACACTCTATTCGAAATTACCTACTGACTTTACTCGCCTTAATAACGTTATTGTAATTTTAAAAATATGTGAGTTAAAGCAGTAAACATATGAGTTAAAGCAGTTTTGACCTTGAGGTTAAAGCAGTAAAGCAGTAAAAACAAAAGCATACTAATCCCTAGGTGTAGGTAACACCTCTATTGATTTACTGGATTTACTGCCTTTAAGGTATGTAATGTTAATGTTTTTAATAAAATTTCGGTACAATTGTAAGTAAAATAAAATGATATTAAATCAGGCACTGCTGACTTTTCTTCTTACACCCCAATTTTTAAAAATTTATTAAATTAAAAAGTATTAAGTAAAAAATATAAAGAAATAATAATTGAAATAAGTAAATATATGTGTTAAATAATAGCAATGGGGTTAGCATCGCGGCGGACCCACGCGGCGGGCGGGTACGCGGAAATATTGCGCCTGCGGGCGCACGCGGCGGGCGGGAACGCGGCGGGTCGCACCTGCGGGTGCGGGGCTGACTTCGTGCGGATGGCTCATGCTGCGCCTTGGTGTTCCAATTATGACCTAGGGGAAGACATCAATATTAGCTCTGTTCTATGATGTAGGGTAGAAAAGCCTAGAAAAAGCATTAGGAAAATGGCTAAACTTCATATAAGGAAACCATTCCTAGCAAAACTTATAATATACACCAATCGCAAGTGTCTATGGTGAGTGTGAGTGCGTATAAGTGTTATGTGTCTATGGGTGAGTGTAAGTGTGTATAAGTGTCATAGTGAATGTGTGTATAAGTGTCATAGTGTATGTGTGTATAAGTGACATAGTGTATGTGTGTATAAGTGTCATAGTGTATGTGTGTATAAGTGACATAGTGTGTATAAGTGTTAGAAAAAGACTAACTCATAGTAGGAAGCATCCTAGCAACTTGTAATATACACCAATCGCATTCCTCATACCTAAAACCTAGGGTGACACCCATATTAGCGGCTATTCTTAGGCTCAGGAGGCTAGAAAAGGTTGAAAAAAGTGGCACTCAGTCGAACATGTGCAACTCAGTTGGCACTATGGGCACTCACTTGGGCACCTCATTGGCACTTCACTGGCACTCATTGGCCATCTCACTTGGCACTACCTGGCACTCATCTAATACTCATAGACACTAATAGAAACACTCCTAGACCACCCTTACGGTGATTGGGAACCATAAATGTACTGAATCATCAAAATGTACTGAACCCTCAATAAATCTGGGTATCAAAGATGAACCGACAAGATGACGTCATCAAAGATGAATCATCAATAATGCTGAACCTTCAAAGATGGGTGATTGGGAGCCATCAAGGATGAACCATCAAGAAGGTGTCATCAGAAGATGTGTAAGCGTATAAGTTGTCTAGTGTGTATTATGTGATAGTGCGTGTGTCTGGTGTGTTTTGTTGTTGTGTGTGTTATAATCACAGTAATAACTAATATGTAATTTAGTCAAATGAGCAACGTATGTCGTATGTGGGTACGTACAAGTCTGTCTATGGTGAGTGTAAGTGTCTATGGGTAAATATGTTTCTATGGGTGAGTGTAAGTGTGTATAAGTGTACATAGTGAATGTGTTGTATAAGGTGTCATAGTGAGGTGTGTATAAGGACATAGTGATGTATAAGTGCTATTATTGTAAGTGTCTATGGGTAGATGTAAGTGTCTATGGTGTGTGTGTGTTGTGTAAGTAAATCTGTGTGTGTTAAAGTAAAATCTGTGTGTGAGTTAAGTAAATCTGCGTGTGTAAGTAAATCTGTGATGTATATATATATATATGTCTGTGTGTGAGTCTAAGTAAATCTGTGTGTGAGTGGTAAGTAAATATTCTGTGCGTGTAAGTTGTCTATGGGTTAAATGTAATTTGTCTCTGGGTAAAGTAAGTGTTCTTTGGTTGGAGTGCAAGGTGTGTATAATTGTGATAGTGTGTGTGTTAAATATGTGACATTTGTGTGTCTATTTGTGATTGTGTGTCTATGATGTGTTGTGTATGTATGTATATGTGAAACAAAAAAAAAAAAACAAACACAAAAAATGTGTGTTAAAATATAAAATCGAAAAAAATAAGTGATGTGTAAAAGAAAAATACCTGATGTGAAAGATGTAAGAATTAATCTGTGATTGAGTGTGTAGTGCAGCGTCCAAGCGCGAATACACGCGCGTAGTGAAATAAAATTATGTGAGGGCGGGGAGGAACCGAAATATCAAGGTCAAAACATAAAAAAATAGGGCTAAGCCCCTAAGGGTGGCCAAAAATTAGGTGGGCCAAAATTGACCATGGAAGACCAAGGGGTTGACCGAAAAATTTGGGGTTCTCAAAAAAATTAGGCGTTCTCAAAAAAATAGGTTCTCGATAAAAAAACGAATCAAGAAAAGATATCTCAAAAAAAATACAACAGAAGCAGTATCACTACAAAAAAAATGGGAGCTCAAGCCCAAAGCAAAATAAAAAAAAACAAAGAGCGGGCACAATAGGAGAAAGGAAAAAAGCCCACTAACAGAATACAAAACAGTATGACTATACAGCAACCGAAGATTTGAGCGCGCCCTTAATCTCCTAAAAATAAAACAAAAAAAAAAAAAAAAAAAAAAAAACGTAAAAACAAAAAAAAACAAAAACAAAAACACCAAATCTAGAGGACCCACAACAAACAAAAAAAACAACAACAGCAACTGAAAAAAAATAAAAAAAGAAAAAAAAACAACATCAAAAAAATAATAAAAAAAAACAAACAGCAAAAAAAAAACAACAAAAAACCGAACAAAACAAAAAAAAAAAACAAAAAAATAAAAATAAAAAAAAAAAAAAAAAAAAAAAAAAAAAAAAAAAAAAAAAAATGTTAAAAAAAAAAGAAAAAAAAAAATAACCCAACATAAAAAAAAAAAAACAAAAAAAAAAAAAAAAAAAAAAACCAAAAAAAAAAAAAAAACAAAAACAAAACCAAAAAAAAAAACAAACAAAAAACAAAAAAAAAAAAAAAAAAAAAATTTAAACAAAAAATAAAAAAAAAGACCAAAACAAAAACAACCAAAAACCACAAACAAAGCGAACCAAACAAGAACCAATACCCCCAGAAAAAACGATCTGCCACAAGAAATACACGATCCACAGAAAACTCGAATAAGGGCTGCCAAACAGCGTCAAGGCCAAACAAGCGTCCAAGGCCATAAAAAAAGCGTCAAGGTCCAGTAAAAACACTTTGGG
>JABUQX010016410.1:2500-12500 GCA_015478945.1 Trachelipus rathkii | reverse complement strand
CAGGGTGTAAATTATTAATAAAATTTAAAACTTTGTTTGTGCTAATGTTTTTTGGAACTAGGGCAAGTACGTCATCAACGTAACGGTACCAGATTATGGTGGGAAATTTCGGAAAAATGTGGTAGGTTTCTAACAGTTCCATAAAAATATTGGGGAAATACAGGGGAAAGTGATGAGCCCATACATAAACCAGAAATTTGTTTATAGAATTTATCCTGAAAATTAAAGTAATTAAAGTAAAAAATTGCCAACAAAACTGTATAATTCCAAAAAGTTTAATCCCTAAAAACATTTACCTTAACAAAACGGATCCTTTCCCGGATATATATCGTCATATCTTATATAATAGAATCCAAGGTCTGAAACAAAAGCTAAAGGAAAATTTAGAACAAACAATCACAACTTCAAGCAGCTATAACAATAGGTTTACAACCATTTTAATGATTTAAACTTATTTTCCAAACTTCTCGAATTTGCTAATAAAAACAAGGACCGAAAAATAGCATTGCGCAATATCCACCTAAACAACAAACTTGATCACCTTTTTAATACTAGTCCGAGGACTATGTTATTAAAAACATTTCTAACTACAATCTCAATTCCACTGAAAAATCTTTTCTTGGTTTCGGTCTCAGTTTTTCCCTTCCCAACAAAAATCCTTTGACCCACTTATTGAAAAACCATAATAGTTGGAAAAACAGAAACAACAATTTTGATATTAATAGCGACATCCTGTTTGGTATATTGCTGAAGCTGGAAAAGGACTACCTAAACAATATTCATTATCTTGCAAGATCCTTCAAATCCCTCCATAATCTCCAACAGAACCGGGACATTACCATCTCAAGATTAAATAAAGGTAATATCATAGCTATCATGTACACTTCTGACTACCTCGCAAAATCTTACAATCTTCTAAATAACCCAGATACCTATACTCCCATAAACAACAATCCCTTAAAAAATTCCCAAAACCTTTTTAACAAATCTCTTACAAACATACTTGCTGATCATAAAGATTTAGTAAAAAACTTCAAAGCTTACCTTCCCACCCTGTCAAAATTCTATGCCACACCAAAAAATTTCACAAGGAAAAATAACTCGAAGGACACTAATTATTTCAACATAATGTATTACAGAAAAAACTTTAAATGGCTTCTCCTTCCAACCAAACCCTCATAGGAAAAGTTTCAGCTTTCCATATTAAAAATTCTGACCCACTTCAACAGTAGATACAAGAATTTCTCATGAAGATATATTGTATTGAGCATTATGTAGTTTAGGCGCGGTATTCACAAATACCGTCAATATTACCATCTCTTATTGGAATATCAGATACGAGAAAAACTTAATTTTCAAGATTCCATTCCATATCCTAAAACAACTAATTTATCTCACCTAGAAAACTCTACTTTAATTTATCAGGATGGGGAAATTCTTATAAACAAAAGTTTCTGTTTAGTTCATTGGGCTCATCACTTTCCTCATGTTGTTTAAACATATTTAGGGGAACTGTTCAGAAAGCCTACACAGTTTGCGAAGAGTTTGCCGGACCATAATCTGGACCATTTGTTGATGACGTACTTGCCCTAGTTCCAAAAGACATTAACACATACACAGTTTTAAATTTTATTAATAATTTACACCCTGAAATAAAATTTACAATAGAAACAAAGTCTAAAAATAAAATACATTTTTTAGATTTACTCATTTCCTGGTCCAATTCCCAAACGTCTTCTTTCAGTATATATCTAAAACCCAAACCAATCCCTCATATATTCATTGGTAATCTGATCATGACGTCTCCACCAAATCTGCAGTTTTAAGTAACCTCTTCCTCCGAGCCTATAAACTCTGTAATCCACAACACCTGGATTCTGAAATTAAAATAATAAAAAATATATTCAAAAGAATAAAATATCCTTACAACATCATCAGTAATGCGTTACGTAAATCCAAACAAAAATACCTTAAAAGTTCCACCAATTGTAAAACTTTTTCCAACATTTTACTAATCAACAACCTTCACAAAAATTTCATTCGTAACTTCTTACCCAATAATATGCAAACCATAAAATCTAATAGTATAACCTTTAAAAACAAGCCCTTAATTATCTCTTATATATATATATATATCCTCTTAAATATCTCGGCTAGTACCTCATTAATGTATTATCTGTTGCTGTCTAGTGGTGTTATTAATAGCATTGAGAGCTAACAACTTTGAAATCTGTATTGTAACATGAAACGATTTTTAAATTGATAAAACTTCGCTCTTCCGCATTTTTGTTTTTTATATTTTATTCTTTTGAAAATATTTATAATGGTTTTAATTTCAGAATCTAGGTATTGTGGGCTACAAAGTCTATGTCAAACACCGCCATAACCTAAATCATTTCATAAATACTAACACATCCACTATCATAAAACCTATACAAAACACAGACAACAGAAAAATCATAGAATCCTTTATCATTAAAAACACTAACAATTTCAACCTACAAAAAGATGAATATCAAATAGATGAAATAACCAATAAATATCTTAAAGAATCTCCCTCATTAAATAGTTTATTAAAAAATGCTAATCCCACTGAAAATATTACCGACAAAATCTCATCACTATGAAATCTCTGCAAGACGACCAAGTTGCCAACTCAATCAAGAAAAGTAGCCATAATCAGAAGAAGCCTTAATTTTCAATCTCAGTCCCAACGATGTGGGTTCGCGTACGTCCACGAAAGCTTGGCTGGATATTAATTTAATTAATCATTATAAAATCATTTACAAAATTGTGAATTTTAAGTGTGTTCAGTATTCATTAAATGTTAAAAATATTTTTCATCTCTGTTGAAACCTCAAGGGGGAAGCAAATTCTTCTGTAAATAATAAAGCTACGCGCAGATATTATACATATACTCTAAATATATATATATATATATATATATAATATATATATATATTATATAATAATAATAATATATATATATATATATATATATATATATATATATATTATATATATATATATATATATATTTTGCAGCAATCGGTGGAGCACATAGCAGCATGAAACAAGGCTCAGTTGCCAATACTTACTGATCCGAGGAGGTATATCAAATTACCATATACCTGGAATAGTACCCCTCCTGAAATAGCTCACTTTACCGTAAGTGTTAGGTTTTTGATATAAAATATTATAATATATTATATAATATATATATTATATCTTATATAAAATAGAAAAAAAAAAATAGAGAGAGAGATATATTTATATATATATAGTTTTACACATTATATATATATATATATAATATATATATATATATATTATATATATATATATATATATATATATATATATATATTATATAAATATATATTATATATACTATATATAATATATATATATTATATAATATATATAAGATTATATATATAGTTATATAAATAATATAATATTATATTAATATAGGATATATATATATATATATAGATAGTATATATATATAGATAGATTATAGGATTGATAGATAGATAGTTAGATAGATAGTTAGATAGATAGAGAAATAGATAGATAGATAAAGGAAGATAGATATGGTAGATATTTTGATATAGGATAGACCTTAGATTGATAGATAGATAATAGCATAGATAGGAGATAGACAGATAAATAGATAGACAGATATGATACACTCCCCCCCCACTAGAAATGAGGGCTCTCGGTAAAAAGGGAGAAAACAGTTAACTCTTTCTTCGGGCGCTATATATTCTCTACTGCAACATCCACTTGCCAAGTTCAAATTTAAATCAAATGCGGAACATGGAATTAAGAGAAAACGGAAAATTCGCAAGCCATATGATACCGGTATCTTTTGCTCACATGTAATAGTAGTAATTTGATTTATAGTTAGAATGGTGACTTGATGAGATTTTTAACGAAATTACAAAACTAATTATGTATATATATATATAATATATAATATATATTAATATATATATATATTATGATATATATAATATATAATATATATATAATATATTATATATATATATATTATATAATATATATATATATATATATATATTTATTATATAATATATATAATATTTATGTACCGTGACTCGTTACAAAGGTATAAATTGTATAAAGGATATATGTAAGTGCTACCCAGATTTCTGGTTACACAGATATAAGAACTCTTGTTTTTCTACAAACTAGTTCCTGTATGCGATAACTGTTCATTCCTTTTTTGATTATTTCTAGTAGCTTTACCGAGGGGACCTGCTGTCCGCCAGGGGTGCCAATGGTATTGTTCAGTTAGAAAATGTAGTCAGAGGAGCGCAACAGCTTGACGCTCTCGGTCATAAAATTGATATTGTAATGGTAATTAAATTGAAAGTATTTGAAAAGCAAATTGATGAATTTTGACTGTGGAAAATCTTATTGTGTGTTCATGGTAAAGAGTCATTTAGACGTATTAATATAAAGAAATAAATAAAGGAACGTTTCACTTTCCGAAACTATTTTATTATTAGCTATATCAAAGTGATCTCTTAATAGGGCCAATTAATCATTATAGAGATCAGTCTTTGTACATAGTTTTGGTGGACCCCAGTACAGTGACAAAAAAAAAACCCCCCCCTTTCTGATCTAGGGGGGCACATAACAAAGAAAAAAAAAGTGGTGATTGTCAAAGTGAAAAGTGCCAATAATGACAAATTAGTGCTAAGTGAAGTAATTCATATACTAAAAAAAAATAAAAAACAATTAAAAAGTCTTAGTGCGTTGTACAAGAGCTCTCATAACTTTATTACTAACCGATTAGGCGGTTGAAGATCCCGTTATTTTAAAATGGTCGTAGTCTTTTGTAATAGAAAGCTCCATTTTCAAATTTACATATCACGCAAAAAAAAAAAAAAAAAAAAAAAAAAAAAAAAAAAAATAAAGAAACGGCTGAAGGGACTTTTAAGATGCCTATGCCATAAAAAAGATCTTCCCGATTTTAAGACCGGGAGAATAGGGGAAAGGCAAGTACATACACGCTAAAAGCTAGGTTGCAGCTTCCCACTCATCCCCCAATCTCCACTTTCGGAGAGAAGAAAAATTCAATTCGAACTCCCGATGGGGAGGAAGTCAGGACCATAATACCCGCTACGAGCAAGATCTGTTACCCCACAGTCTCCCCCTCGTTGGGGGAGACTCCAAACAGACCGCAGTTGCTATTGGATGCATTCCAAAGTGCTAGATTGCACATAATATTGTGATTGACTTACACCACAATCTGATTATCCGTTTTCAAACTTAATGGAGTGGATGATCCAAAGGAACGCGTAAGAATATTGGCTTCCGTCCTTCCCCATGATATTGTAGCAACCATCAAATTTCCATTGGGGGGAGATTGCTTTCAAAAGTTAATTGCCTCGATCGAGGAAGCTTACGCTCCCAACCTGAGAGTCAAATTAGGGAAATTTTCAAAAAAGGAAGAAAAAAGAAGAACTCCTCAGTTACTTAGCAAGATTCTGAGTTATGGGAAGAATAGAGATTCGATCTGCTTGCTGAAAACAGTGCTCCGTTTGTTCATGAGTTGTTTATTAATGAGCTTCCATCTCGCATACAAGAAAGTTTAATGACTCTGGCAGACGGTAGCAGTCTTGAAAAAATTACAAAAGTAGCAGATAACTTATATAAGAACTTTTATAGGGAAGACTACGAAACCCCCTATGAACGAAGAAAGGGAGAGAATAGTTGGGGGCGGTAAATCATCTTCAAGGAGAACGAGTCCCACACACGAGATGAGGAGCACATGAGGAGAGTCGCAAATGACGAAGTGTGTTACGAACAACAGATATTGCAATGATAGCCCCAGGTTTTCAGAGTGTATGGAGAGGCTATAAGTAAACAGAGAAGTTTTGCTTTCGAGAGATGAAAAGGGCCTTTCTCAAGTCTCTAACCAAAAGTCGCAGGGATCAAGCTGGTGAGGCTGCTTCCAAACCGACTGATCAGAAAGAAACCAACGTTCATTTTCAAAATAGAAAGAAGATGCTATCTAGGAACGTAATCAAGGCAACACTGTTAAATTCGGAGTGTTAGGCGAGTAAGGGTTACCACACTCCAGGATTTTTAATAGAATTACACTGTTCTTCGGAATTTGTCCTATGTAATTCTTTGGTATTCCCTCCAATATTAATATTGTCGGCCAGCCCATGAGTTCACATCCCCAAAGAGACAGGGAAACGCCATCAGGATCCCCCTCGAAAGGAGTTAGGGGGAGGTGAATATTTTAGATGAAATTATCGTATTTATTAATTATGGGATTTTGCTGAAGTAAAAATTTGCTACGTCTATAGTAGGTAATAATGATAAATAATAATTAAATATATAATAAGTGTGAGGGTAGTTGGTATTCTAGATGGGAATAATGAAGTAATAATAATTAATAATCATAATTAATAGATAATAATAGATAATAATAAGTAATGGAAGTGAGATATATAATAATAATAATAATAATTATGAATGAATAATATATAATAATAATATTAATAATAATAATAATAAATATATAATAATAATAAGTAAAGTAATACTGTAGCTTTGAGTAATTTTAAGGAGTATCGAGCAAAGCGCTCCTATGCGGCATGTACAAGGAGGTCATTCTCCTTACAACGAGGCTCTGAGTATCCCGAATATTGATGAGAGTATCGATGTAACCCATACGATACCCGCGTTGGCCTCTACCGGCGCACAAGATATGTTAACGACGGATGCTCCCACAGGAGAAAGTCAGGTCATAAATATATGTCTGTATTTAAATAAGTAAGAGGATTATAAACTTTTATTACTATTATGGATAGAATAATCAAAAAGAGCTTTATTTGTAGATGATGGTAGTGAGAGGCAATTTCTCCCTATGGAAGGAGAAATAATATAGTCGATTATGGTGGTCAAATTAAAGCAGCCAATGATTACCGTAATTGACATATGACTCACGCCGAAATTGTTTACAATTTGATTTTGGTTTAAGAGAGGAACTTATGATGTAGAATGTTAACAACTGAATTGCCAATTTGCATATTAGGAATGCCGTTTTTAAAAAATTTTTCGTTTAATATTAATTTTGAAACAATGTTAACTGATACTCAGAGCAAGGAATGTATAAATTTGTGTGATTAAAACAATTGGTAGAGATAAGCTTTTATTCATACTCTCTCTCAATTTTCTTCTTTGTAGATCATAATGAACTTTTTAGTGATATACCTATAGTTAATAATTTGGTATTTGATTTAAACATTTATTTATAAATGCATATTTACCGCGAAAATTTTAGGTTCGCGAAGATTAACGTAAAGCGTTGGATACATTGGTCATAGAATTTGGGGAGGGGGGAAGCGGCTGAGTCGAAACTGTAAGAATGGAAATGGGGGGGGATACTTGTGCTTTACGTGGGGGCAGGAGACGGCATTCCAACTGCTATCTTTGAGCCGAATTAGCTACTTTTTCCTTATAAACTAATAAATGCGGAGTTCGAGTATTAAAACTTAAACCTCGTCGTGTTAGTCTCGTGCGGTAAGTATTCGAACAAACATAGAGGGGAGCTATTAAATTTAGTAAAAGCGAAAGTTTTAAAGAGGGCACCATCTCAATGGAGTTTTCCTATCAGCGTTTTAGAAAAAAGTGGGGGAGGGGTACGAATCGTGTGTGATTTTAGGAAACTTAATTCCGTGGCGAAAAATGATGTATTTGCTATGCCGAATATAAATGATATATTTAGTGGGCTTCATGGGACAAAAGTATTAAGTAAACTTGACGTCACGAAGGCGGCATTACTATCGTCCTGGCGCTGTTGGGCAGAAGGGGCCGATCAACATTATTGTACTATAGTACAATGATCGGCAATTTTTCCTTTAGACAATTACCGATGGGATTTAAAAATTTGAGTCATGTTTTTTTGAGATTTTTAATTTCTGTACATAGGTCGTTCCTCTGTGTTATACACGTGTGTTTAGACGATATTTTGATAGGGACCAAAGATTTAGCAGACCACGTGGTGGTACTAACAAGTATTGAGAGATTAAATTATTTTAAAAATTTGTTAAATAAAAAAAAATGCGAATTTGGGTAAAAAGGTTAAGTTATTTGGGTTTGACTTGACGGAAGAAGGGCTTGCACCATTATCTGAAAAAGTTAGGGAAATAATTAATGTTCCTCGACCGTTAACCATAAAAGAAGTGCGTTCGTTTGTTGGCAGAATTTCATTTTATCGCCAAAATATACCGTGTTTTACAAATCTAACTCTGCCTTTGTATAGTTATTTAAAGGGAAAAAAAAGCTCTAATAAAAAAATCACGTGGTCTTCCCGAGGCTGAGAAGTCTTTTGTAGATATAAAACAAGCGATTCGTCACGCCTCTCGGCTCAGGTTTCCAGCAGTTGATGCGCCTCTCAAAGTGTACATTTATGCAAATATAAAGCTTTTAATACGGTAATTAGTCTGAGCGATGAGAACTGACTCCTTTTTGCTTTGTATAGTGGGTCTTTTTACACAGAAAAAACGGATATGTTGCCAGGAAATAAGCTGTTTATTTAGGTTAACGAAATTATTCAAGAAATATGGTTCAATTTTAGCGGGAAAGCATGTGCTATCTGTACGTGTTCACGGGCGTTTGTATATAAAATAAATCATGCAATGAGTGTACATTATATGATTATAATGCTAGAATGAGGGAACTCTGGCAATCTTGAGCACTTTCAATATCAAGATGGAGTTGATCACCGAGAATCAAAATGCTTTATTAAAATATTTACTTGCTAATAATATTAACCAAGATGAGGTAGGAGAAGATGCAGTGTTAAAATAGTGTATCTGTGACTCCGCCCACCCGATCACGACGGCCAATGAGCAATCGGCTGAGAATACTATAGCGACTGACGTAGGTGCTATTAACTTGGTAATGAATGAATGTGCACCTATAGATCTGTCTTGTCGAAATGAAAATAGCAGTCGCACTGAAGCGGCCATATTGGAAATTGCAAAAATAAATTTAGTAACAACGTTTGATAAAAATGCAAAGATATTAGTCTCGCATTTCAAACGAGATTTGGACTTTGAAAGAAATTAGACTACACCAACATTCTGATAAGTACCTGAGCGATCTGATGGCGAAGAAAGAAGGAAAACTACTTTGAAGTTAATAAAACAGAATTTCTTTTATTTTTGTTTTTTTGTTTTTTTAGGACGGAAGGAGATAGAAATATATTGTCGATGTATTCTTTAAACTATGCTTGCGCGTTTTTGTGCCTGACATAGTGTGCAGAAGTATTAGCGAAGACCACAATAAAGGGACACGTTGGGTGTCGAATAAAAACCCTCCTGAGTATAAAAATAATTTGTGTTTCAGCACATGCATAAAAAATAAAAACAGTTTATCCGCACGTGCTCAGCATGTCAAAAAAAATAAAACAGTACCAGGCATAAGTCCTGATTACGGTGTTTTTAAAGAAGTAACAAAGAAGTTCCAAGCCGTTCATGTTGACATACTTAATTACTAAGCAAGAGGATACAATACTACTTTACCTTAATGACCGCCTACAGTAAGTACTTTGTTCGCGGTGCCTTTAATTGAATAAGTCAGGGAGAGATATGAATGATTCATTCACCGAGTTATTTCGCGTTTGTGGAATTCCTCAGGAGTAATATTTCGGATTGGTGCGTATATTTCACGATCGCCTGTTGAGGAGGTCTGCAGGCCGTGGGAATGTGAGCACCGGGACTACGTGTAGCTCAAACCCAGATGTAAATGGCCTCCTGGAGTAAAGTCATAGGAAATTTCTGGCTGGTCTGAGATGTATGTTGCAGAACATGATTTAGCCCTCCGACTGGCCGGCCTCTTACTATGCGTTGTTCACAGTGAGACTCGCGCCGATACAAAGAACGGTCTCAGCCCCGCAAACTTGATGTTGTTTTATTTGTTGTTGTTTTTGTGTGGTTGTGTTATGGCC
>JABUQX010016409.1:0-17500 GCA_015478945.1 Trachelipus rathkii | reverse complement strand
AAAAGTGCGGTGCGGTGCGGAGCACGAGAAAAATTAACGGTGCGGTGCGGTGCGGTGCATGGTGCGGTCCTTTGGATCGCACCGCACCGCACCAGCTTCCCGACAAACTTCTAAAAATAAAAAATAAATAAAATATAAAAAAATTCCTTCCTAAAACTATCCTTACCTCATCTTCAAATCTTCTTCCTTTCAAAAAAAATTTTAAACCAAAATCTCATACCAACACCTTTACTTCTCAATGTGTTTACAAAATACATTGTGCCCACTGTAACAGCATATACATTGGAGAAACACATGACTTCACCCGCCGTAATTACCAACACAAATATGACCTACTTCAAGACAATCCCAACTCTGCCCTCACCTTACATAGATCTACCCAAAACCATACTATTAACATAGACCACATGACGCCCATTATTAACATTGAAAACCTTCACCTTAGAAGATTCACCGAATCCTTTTGCATAAACAATTCCACTAATTAGAATATACAAAGAAATGATTCACAAAAAGATCCCATCATTAACAACATTCTTAACTCCTCACCTTTTTTCAAAAAATTAAAACCAAAACTTTTGTGATAATTTTAAATTTATTTTATGTAATTTTATTATATTTAATTTAGTTTATAGCAGCTGAAAGAGGACCAAGTTTGGTCGAAATATTCTGCTAATATTCCTCAATAAATCTCTTGAAATATTTGATAATAAACTTACAACCTATTATTAAAAGAGTATTGATTTCCTTCTATTTATATAAGGATTTCATAAGTAATACTTTAACTAAGGCATTACAATTTATTATATATATATATATATATATATATATATATATATATATATATATATATATATATATATTCTTTATATATATATATATATATATATATATATATATATATATATATATATATATATATATATATATATATATATATATATATATATATATATCCCTTTCGTAGGTGTATTGGCTACAGATTCATCAGATCGAATAAAAGTGAATGGCAGGTTTACAAAAGTTATTTTTTGGAGCAAGAAAATTAACGATGTAGGATCATTTACGTTTAGTACAAATACACTTAGCACGTCTGATATTCCTATTCCGAGGTTTATCAAAATTAACAAATGATAGGTAAACAAATAGTTTTTCATTTACGATGTTCATTGTCCCATCATTAATGGTACAACAACTTTACTCTGGATGAGGGAGTTCCGTAAGGTAGTGTTCTAAGTGTTTTACTATTTGCTCTCGGATTTGATGCCATAGTTATTTCTATCCCAGCGACGGTCAATTTTCTCTCTATGTTGATGACCTTGCGCTATATTTAGCCGTTTCCAGGCTGCCTTTTCTGGAACGAAAACTTCAACTAGCTATTGAGAATATTTCACAATGGGGTAACTCCCATGACTTCCATTTCTCTCCCACCAAAACCTCAGCGGTGCTTTTTAAGAAAAAATGGAATCGAAGAACCCGCCATCTTCTTCCAGCGAACCTAACCTTATATGGTTTGCCTATTCCTGTAACTTCACAAGTCAAATTTCTAGGACTCATTCTAGATGGCCACTTAACATACGCACCGCATATTAAACTCCTGCGAATGACTTGTCATCGCGTGCTTGACCTGTTACGTCATCTCGCCTCAAAATCTTGGGGTGCTCACCGCAAGTTCCTTTTACCTCTCTATATCGCCCTAATCCGTTCGAAGCTGAACTATGGCTGTGTAGTATATGGTCAGGCCTCCCCAACTATACTACACCTGTTAGATCCCATCCAAAACTAGGCGATTCGTATCTCCACTGAAACCTTCCGATCGTCCCCCCGGGTGAGCCTTGAAGTTGAATCCAATGTGATGCTACTCTCTCTTCGAAGGAATACATCATGTGCACAAGTTATCTTCGCTTTCAAACCCCAATACCGTCTGCTCTGACACCGATTCTGCAGGAGATACCTCAGAATCCTAATTTCTGGCGATTTGCAAACACAGTTCATAACATCCTTAATTTCCTTAACATCCCTTTGCAAAAGGTGCTGCCTTTCTCTTACGAGAAGGGTATATACCTTGGCTATTCCCCGCTCCCACCATTTGCTTGGCCCTGACCTCTCTCTCCAAATCTAGCCACCCTGCTGCCTTGTTAAAGGCTTCATTCCTGTCTCATTCCATAATTCTTTTACTCGTGTTTACTGACGGCTCTAAAACAGGGGACAGTATGGGCGCGTCTGAACGCAACCTCAGCCATACCCTCCCCTCTTGTGCTTCAATTTTTATGGCAGAATTAATGGCCATAATGGTTGTCCTTTCTCGAATTATATTCCTTAACCAAGACCACTCTTTTGTCATTTATTCAGATTCGCTCAGCGCGCTCCAAGCGCTTAAAATCCCTTATTCTAAAAACACAATGGTATCCGCTGCACAGCAATTTCTTCGGCTGCTCCACTCCAGTAAGAAACAAATCCTTCTATGTTGGACCCCTCTCATGTAGGGGTAACTGGCAATGAAATCGCCGAGAGGCAAAAGGCCTCTTCTTCTTATAGGAAGCTGTTCCAGGTACCTCCCGGATGCCATTCAACATGGTCGCCTCCCATCAATTGATAACTGTCCTGCTCTCAGACAAAGCTCCGAGCATTGGTGAGTTGTCTTCCTCCCACCGACGAAAGCGCTTACACGAGGTGATACTTGCACGCCTCCATATTGGCCACACCAATATCACTCACAGTCACTATATGTCACAAGACCCTCCTCCCATCTGCAAATTTTGTCGTCGCCACAGTCCTCAATCTGTTCGTTATATCTTCATATATTGTTCCCAACTGGACCCCATTCGCCGTCGTCATTTTCTTACTTTATGATCCATAACACCTTCTAAAAGGTTATCCCATATCTTATCTGAATCTTCCCACATTAGCAGTAACTCTATTATTTTTGTATCTCCAAGAAATGAATATTCTTTACAACATATGATTTTGTTATGTAATATTAGGACTATTTATAGTGTAAGGATGTAATTTTATTTAGTTTTTATTTATTTTTGACTGAATATTCATTTCGCCATTCAAATTTTCCTTGACATTTAAAATATGTATATGCCAGGACCCACCCATGGAGTTGATTATTTACCCCAGTGTGGCCGCTTCTTTGCGAGCCGTGGTGGGTCCTGTACATTGACTAAAAAAAATGGTACAATAACAAATGTAACCGAACCATAAATTTAGAGGAAAGATCTCAATATCGTCTCTCTCATCATTTTTATTCCTTGACTGTCATTGTCTGAGGATATTAATACTCTCTTCAGAGTTATTACGAGAGGATGACAAATAAGTGCTTGCCGATTATCATAATATATCTTTGAATGATTGGAGTGCAATGATACAATTGGTTAGAATAGAATTGTCTTGAGATGGGAAGACATTTATTTTATCATCAGAGCGGCCGTACTGGCAGAGAGATTCATTAAGTTCTTGCAACCTTAACATAAATTCAGAGTAACGTCATGTATTGCTGAAAGTTAGCGAACTTTAATTCTGGCCTGTATTTTATTTAGCTCTTACTGAGCCGTGGTCAAATGATTAAAGTGTGCCGCAATTGACCTATATTTTGAGAGAACTTCGCTGACTCTTGTTTGAGATGTCACAACATTTCTAATGTTGATGACCGACGGAGTTGGTGTTGTTCACTCAAGAAAGAAACAGAATTTTCTCTATATTGGCACCAGCATCTCTCATGACACAGTGAACATCATCTGGGGATAGGTTCCATTTCGGAAACGTTACATTAAATACGTCACTCAGATATTCACCTGTATGACGTTCAGTGAGAGGTTCAGAGCACGACACAAAATTTGGCTTCTGAAATAATTGTCAACGGCATGACTACTCAGAGGAAACAAAGAAACTCCTGATTGAGAATCTAACCATTCGTCGGTGGAGAAAGCTAACTTTGATTATTTGATAGAGGTTATTAATTCTGAAACTTTAGTTTTAACTCTATCATACATTTTCTTTCAAATAATATCTCTGTAGTATTTCCTTTGAATAGTGTGTTGAAAGAGACCGATACTTTCGTTAGCTGTACAAAACCAAGAATTTCAACGTGACGAAACAGAAGATCATCCATTACTATAATTTCTGTAAATTTACCATATCCATCCTTTATGATTTTTCGTTTCATTGCCCCATATATTTGTATTTTATATTAGTTTCAGAGTAATCTGCTTCGTTCTTAAAGCTGGAATTGGGATCCTTTACCCTTTTACTCATTTTCCTTTCTACATTTTCCTTGTGTTTGTCGCTTAGATATTTCTTAACCCGGATGTCATTCATCCTTTCCGAGAATAATTACGATTGCAAAGTGTACGGTTTGTGATGTCATGGAAAACAATATCGAAGTAATCCCAAACTACACTGGATAAGGATGACATTGCGGAATTGCTTCAACAGTTGATTTCGAGCGAATATACTCACAAATACGAGCGTATCAATATTAATATTGCTAGATTTCGATTGCGACTCAAATTACTGTCACTACCTTCAGACGGCACTAGTCAACTCATTCTAATCAATTTCTCACAAAAGTTGTTAAATTTTCTAACAAGTTCCATCAGAACATTTTCTAATCGCATTCCGAGTTTCCGAGTTTCCGAGTGCGAATGCAAATAATCTACAGTATTTTTAATATTTGCGAATGTGAAAGTCAATGCGAATATTTAAAAACATGCGAATATATAATATATTTATTATATATATATATATATATATATATATATATATATATATATATATATATATATATATATATATATATATATATACTATATATATATATATATATATATATATATATATATATATATATATATATATATATATATATATATATATATATGTGTGTGTGTGTGTGTGTGTGTGTGTGTGTGTGTGTGTGTGTATTATTCTTTACACCTTTCCTCAAGAAAAAAATAGTCGCTGGAATTGTATAGTTACAACAATTTTAGTTTTTCTTGTGATTTACAAAATTAAAGATATTGTACGGTGTTAATACTGCATGCAAAAATGTTTATAAGGTAGTTTGGAAAATAGATAACGGGAGTGTGTTCCAGACTTTACCAGTGGAGTACATGTAAGATTGAGCATAGCTGTTAAGTTTGAGGTCAGAAAGAAAAGAGAAGAGACTGTGTATAAAGAAGTGTCTCAGAACCCTTCTCAATGGAGGGTATGCGATTGAAGAGTTCAGAAGAGCAGTGTCCGCTATAATAGCGATGAAATAAAGAGTGACGCAACAATTCGATTGATAAGACGAAAAACTCTAGATTCAACCATTTGAAGAGGAGGAGTGTTAGTGGAATCACTCCAGATGCGTGAGGCATACTCTGTACAGGAGCGAACGACACCCCTATAAAGATCAAACAATGAGATGGTGTGAAGAAATTCTGAATGCGATTCAGAACAAACACCCAACCCTTTAGAAGCTTGTTTAAAAAGAGAAGCATTAGGAACTTTCCAATTAAAGTCACGAGAAAAATAAACACCAAGAATATTGAGGACAGACGAAGGTTTGAGTTATGTGTTTTCAAAGAAGATGTTATAGCTGTGTGAAAGATTATGTGGAGTGGAAAGATGGAGGAACTGAGCTTTTGAGTAATTGAAAACATTACTGCCAATTAGAAATTCGAGAAATGTCAGATGCTAGTTGATCCGAGGGTGCCCTCCTAGCGTGAGTTAATTGTTGTTGAAAAGAAAGTCTATCAAAATGAGGGGAGTAATGAAAATTGAAGTCGTCGGCATAGGAGTGGATGTGTGATGAAGTAATAGAGAGAGGTCTTTTATGAAAAGTAAAAAGAGTTAGGGATAAAACATAACTATGAGTTGCACCACTATTTATAGATTTGAAGGATGAGCGGTGGCATTCACCAAATTACCGAAGGAAAGAGGATCAAGAAGCAGAAAGACTAGAAGGAAGATCGCCAGTAGAGCTCTTCTTACGAAAGCCGTACTGGCAATCAGAGATAAGATTAGAAGAATTGAGATGTCTTCAAATCTTCTTGCTAGGATAGATTCGAAAACTATATAAAGAACAGAAGCTAGAGAGATTTGGCGATGGTTGGAGGGTTGAGATTGGTTCCCTTCTTTTTGTACAGGAGCACCTTTCCAGCAAGAAGGGAAGCCCAAAGTAGAAAGGCAGAGACGGAATAATTTAACAAGGAATACCATCAGAACCGTACGCCTTCTTATTGTCAAGCTCTGAAAAAGCAGAAATAACACCTTTGAAGAAATTACAATAATGGCATAAATATGTTGGAGGGAGGTGGAGAAGAAGGAATAGCACTGGAATCGTCTAAGGTGGAAATAAAAGCAAAAGTTTGAGCAAAGAGTTCAGCTTTAGTTGAAGATTAAACGGCAATTATGCTGACGGAAAATAATAAAGAAGGGCAAGAGGAAGAAGCAAAGCTAAGAATTAACATTTTTTGAAAAATGTCAGAAAGGACATGAGGAAAAGGAACCAGTAAGATTATTGCATTTTCTACTGAGAAAAGATTTTTTTTAGTGTTATGGAGAATATGTTTTTTCACGATTTTGGGATGAAATATAAGTTGCAATGGTTTCTGGAATTTGAAAATGACAGTAATTCCTAAAGGCAGCGTCCCTGTGGCTAATAGCACGAGAACAAGCAGAGTTAAACCAAGGTTATCTAGGTTTAGTTGAAGGTAAAGATCATGAGGTGCACCCCTCCATGCCAGAGATGAGGTTTAGAGGAGGAGAGGTGATGTTCAAGAAAATGAAAATTAGATTTTAAACCGAGAAGGTTGCAGAAATTTATGAAGAAAGGAGACCGTACATCAAAACAGGCCGGCAATTCCGTGACGCCATCAACTCCATCACCGGAGGCCGTCAATGGCCTTTAATGGTGATGAGGAGCCACCCCTATAGGCTTCTCCGACTAATCGCGTGGATGCCATTTTATACCATTTTTTATTTTCTTTTTAAGAGGTAAGTGTTGTCTGTAATTGTATTTTATGGTGTGTGATAAGGGAGAGCTTACTCCAATATAAGAAGAATGTGGATATGAGCGCAAAAGGGGAGAACCATTGGGCACTGGATTGCCATGAGATCTACTGTAAGATTCCATATATATACCCAATGGTGGATAATCTCATCGCTTCAGGAGAGCTACTTCTTTCTCACTAAATATATATATATATATATATATATATATATATATATATATATATATATATATATATATATATATATATATATATATATATATATATATATATATATATATATATATAAATATATACGGTATATATATATATATATATATATAAATATATATATATATTTATATATATATCAATATATATACTTATATCTTTCTTATATATATATATATATATATATATATATATATATATATATATATATATATATATATATATATATATATATATATATTTCTTTTAAATATATGCAAAAATATATAAATATATATATATAACACATATATATATATATATATATAAATATATATTTATATATAAAAATATATATATATAAATATGTATATATATATATATATATATATATATATATATATATATATTAGTGATGCCGGTAACATCCGCATCCGCACATTATTAAAGATCCGCATCCGCGCTTTGCCCTGCGGATGTTGCGCGGATATTTATTCTCGAGATTTGATAAAGAATTTTATAATAAAAATACTTAAGATGAATCTGAACTGAACGCAAACTTTAAATGAGAGACATGGGACTCGACTCAACTGTGTAGTGATGATCTCACATCATGAAGTTCATAATAGTTTGAGTCAACAGGATTTATATAAGATAGGAATATGGTTCGTTCAACAATGGCACAAAATGAGTTGAAGGTAGTTCAAAAACGGCTTGATATTCCATATCTTACTGTTATCAAATACTGTTATCAAAGACGTTCCAACTCGCTGGAATAGTACACTTCATATGATGGAAAGAATGATATTGCTCAAAGAACATCTTGCTTTGTACGCCAGTTCGTAGTCCAAAGTTAACATTCATACTAATGTGGAAAATGACATCATATCACACTGCATTAAGCTATTAAAACCATTTGAAGAAATTACCCAAAAAAATCAGCGCCTCTACAGCTTCTGTCTCCGATGTAATGCCATTAATCTCAACGCTAAGGAAGCATTCTGAACCATCTTCAAATGAAAATGATGACATTTTAAAAAGAATGAAAGATGTAATAAGAATAGAGCTAGAAAAACGCTTTGGTTCTGTGGAAATTAATGACCTTCATACTATTGCAACTTACTTAGATCCACGTTATAAAGTTAAATCGTCGCTTTGTGTTGCAGTTGAAAAACTTTAATCCGAGCAGTCTATTAATTCGCCACTCATTAAAAGAAAAAAACGAAATATACAGAACCAACAACTTCTACAAGTAAATCAATAACAGATTCCTGAAAGAATTTCTACAGTCCAGTAGTGATGAAGAAACGCACACATTAACAAAAGATGTAGCGCAAAAGATTGAAAACTATCCCCAAGAAAAACGACTAGATACAAATGAAGATTCTATCAGTTGGTGGAAAGTTAAGGGGGGCCTGTATAAGTCAAACCCTAACTTTTTAGAGTAAAATCAAAAAATGTCACTTTTTTTTTTATTATTCTAATTATTAGAAAAATTTCTCCTCTACATCATGGTGTGATTTTTGTTTGGAAATTCTGAGCCGGAGCCGGAGCCGGAGCCGGAGCCGGAGTTTGAGCCGGAGCCAGATTTGGAGCATATGTAAAAATTTGTTTTTCAGGAATTGTTTAGCAAGTGAAAATAATTCTGCCAATGTCGGAACATAGCAATTTTGAAATGGAGCTGTAGTAGGTGTTCGGAGCCGGAGCCGGAGCCGGAGCCGGAACCGGAGCTGGAGCCGAAGTTGTAGCCGGAGCCGAATTAGACATTTTTATCACTAAATTTTTTTTGCAAGAAGTGTTGTGCCGGAGGTCGCAGCTGAACAATTTTGAAATTAATCCGGAGCCGGAGCCGGAGCCGGAGCCGGAGCCGGAGTATACATTTTTATCAATAATTTTTTTCAAGTGAAATGTGGTCTGCCCGAAGTCGCCGCTGAACAATTTTAAAATGGATCCGAAGCCAGAATCAGAGCCGGAGCCGGAGCCGGAGCCGGAGCCGGAGCCGGGGAAAAAGTATACATTTTTATCAATAAATTAATTTTTTTTTAATTTTTTTGGGAAGTAAAAATTAATATGCTTGAAGTCTTAGATAAAAAAATTTGAAATTGAGCCGGAGCCGGAGCCGGAGCCGGAGCCGGAGCCGGAGCCGGAGTCAAAGTATAATTTTTTTAAAGATTTTTTTCTATGTGAAAATAATTTTGCAGGAAGTTGGAGCTGAGCAATTTTGAATTTAGCTAGAGCCGGAGTCAGATCCGGAGCCGGAGCCGGAGCCGGAGCCGGAGTCAAAGTATAATTTATTTAAAGAATTTTTTTGGAATGTGAAAATGATTTTGCAGGAAGTTGGATCTGAGCAATTTTGAATTTAGCCGGAGCCGGAGCTGGAGCCGGAGCTGGAGCCGGAGCCGGAGCCGGAGCCGGAGCCGGAGCCGGAGCCGAAGCAGGAGTCAAAGTATAATTTTTTTAAAGAATTTTTTTGCATGTAAAAATTTTTTTGCAGGAAGTTGGAGCTGAGCAATTTTGAATATAGCTGGAGCCAGAGCCGGAGCCGGAGCCGGAGCCGGAGCCGGAGCCGGAGCCGGAGCCGGAGCCGGAGCCGGACCAAAAAAAAAATTAGTGAATAATTTTTAAAGAAGAATTTCGCATGTGAAAATAGTTTTGCAGGAAGTTGGAGCTGGGCAATTTTGAAATAAAACCTGTGCCGGTGCCGGAGCAGGTGCCGGTGCCGTTGACGGAACTGGAGCTGGAGCCAAAGTATAATTTTTTTTTCTAAAAGTACTTTTGCAAATGAAGATAATTCTGAAAAATCGGAGCTCAAAAATTTTGAAATGGAAATGGAGCCGGAGCCGGAGCCGGAGTATAAATTTGTAGAATTATATAATATTTCCCATTATATATATATATATATATATATATATATATATATAGCTATTTCTCTTTTTTATATTTTTTTTTATATTTCTCTATATCTCATATCTTTAACTGCTCTTTCTTCTAAAATATATATATATATATATATATATATATATATATATATATATATATATATATATATATATATATATATATATATATATATATATATATATATATATATATATATAATGCAATTTCGCTTTATCAAATTTCTGTTCAATTTCACTTTATCAGCATCTCTGATCAATTTTGCTTTATCAGTATCTCTGTTCAATTTTGCCTTATCAGCATCCTGGAATTTCGCATCATTAGCATTTCCGTTCAATTTCACTTTATCAGCATCTCTGTTCAATTTCGATTTATCAGTATATCTGTTCAACTTTGCCTTATCAGCATCTCCCTGCAATTTCGCTTTATGTACATTTCTGTTCAATTTCACTTTATCAGCATTTCTGTTCAATATCGTTTTATCAACATTTTGTGCGATTTCACAAGGAAATAAAAAGTATTTATATCATTATATATATATATATATATATATATATATATATATATATATATATATATATATATATATTTTATATATATATAGTATATATATATATATATATATATATATATATTATATATATATATTATATATATATATATATTTTTATATTTTTATAAAAAAATAAAAAATATTTATATCATTATATATATATATATATATATATATATATATATATATATTATTTTTGACATTTTTTTGAAATACCTTGAAAAATGAAAGTTAATAAAAGTAATAAATTGGGATAAATACGGGTTTGGTCAAAAAGTACCCAACCCGGACTTGCATGCATTTTTTCGATCCCGGACACACGAGGGATAAATAATTATAATTATTGATTAACTAATTAATTAAAAATAAAGAGTTATAAAATTTTTTTACTTTCTGTAAGAGGGAATAAATTTCAAGTTTTTGTTTTTGCGTTTTTCTCAAAATTTATTTTTCCCATATCAACTGAGATAAAAAATCATTAAAAAAAAAGTTGTCCGTGTATATCGATAAAACTTTCATGAAAACCTTCCATATTGGACCCTTCAAGATTTGTACACCAAGTTTTATTTAAAAGTTATCGGCATTCATATTAAGTGATATGCTCTTGATTAAGTCAAGTTTTTGTTTTTTGCGTTTCCTCAAAAATTTATTTTTTCCCAATATCAACTGAGATAAAAAATCATTTAAAAAAGTTCTCCATGTATATCGATAAAACTTTCCAGAAACCTTCCATATTGACCCTTCAAGATGTACACAAAGTTTTATTAAAAGTTATTGATTCATATTAGTGATATGTCTGATTGAAGTCAAGTTTTTTGTTTTTGCGTTTTTCTCAAAATTTATTTTTTCCCATATCAACTGAGATAAAAAATCATTAAAAAAAAAGTTGACCGTGCATATCGATAAAACTTTCCAGAAACCTTCCATATTGACCCTTCAAGATGTACACAAAGTTTTATTAAAAGTTATCGATTCATATTAGTGATATGTCTGATTGAAGTAAGAACCTTGAAATTTTTTTCAAAATTTTGAAAAAAAAATTGAAGAAATTGCCATACCTTTTTTTATTTTTTATAATATGAAAGGTAAATGATTATTTCTTTATTACTACATTATATTCACGTACTTTAGTGAAATTATTTTTGAAATATCTTGAAAAATGATACTTTTATGAGCTTTTTAGTGAAATAGGGAAGAAATTCAGAACTTTGGGTTCCCCCCCCCTAAATTTCAAACCAGTCGACTGATTTCTTTCAAACTTTCAGGATTAATGTATTAAAGTTACACTTCAAAAAATCCAAGTTTTCTTTAAGATCTACGGAGAGCGTAAAATTTTATACAGCCTCCTCTTAAAGATGCAAATTTTTTACGTTATAAACATGAAAAGCATAAATATTTTAGTGAAAACAAAACATTTTAAGCAAATAAATACAATAAATAAAAATAAAGTACCTAACACATCGTACAAAACGTAACCTATTCACACTTTTTCAAACATATCTCTAGCATATCAATGTTAATTTTACATTAACATCGTAATATTTAACAAAAATTTAGCATAGCCCTGTCTAATCATCATACTGACAATGAATATAATGCTAACGTACCAATTTATTTTTTACATCAACTTCGTAATGTTTAACAAAAATTCATCATAACCTCGTCTAAATAACAAACCAACGAATAATTGTAAACATAACAAAGTGTTATCCAAACTTTTGTTAAATAAAAAATTTATCCTGACATAACATAAAAAATAAGGTCTCTTTGAATAAAAATATCACAGTAAAGCGTAATAGTTACTGATTTTAAAGCAGGTAAATCAGTAAATCAGTAAAATCAGTAAATCAAACCATTCCCATCGCAGTCCCTTTACCCACCCATCCGCCTATGATCTATTGAACTATTGATTCAAGTCATATTTGGAGTATCATTTTCGATAAACATATCATAAAAATAAGTTCTTTATATACTGACCTACGAATATATGCTTACGCAATAAAGTTTTAGCATCAATAAAGCTAACATATCATAACTTGAACTAAGAATATAATGTACAAATGCAGGACCTAACATACCTTCGGTATGAATAAATCCACTAACATTCCTTGAAGAAATCCCTACTTATCAAAGGTAAAGTATCTAACAGGTCATACAATACTCGATATGTTCCCACTTTTCCCGCATATCAGCAACAGGTAAAGACGTATTATCTAACAAAATCCCTTAACAAAGTGACCAATCTATCAAAGATACCAACATCTTGAACTATGAATTGACACTATCTTCATCAAAGTGTCACTCGTCTCGAGTATAACATCATTTGAAACTATGAACAAACGTAGACATTAGCAAAATTTCTCGCGGAAACTAACACAACTCAGCAAAAAACTTAACTAGGGCTCAGCGTTTCTTAACACTATCATCGTCAGTTAACACAGCAATGATCTTAGAAAACTCATCAGTTTTCTTTTAACAAATCATTGTTAATTCACACTGTCATTAAGTAACATTTAACATAACGTACCTAACTACCGAATAAACAGTTTTCATTAATCAAGAGTATCTAAGGCAACACATCACCTCGAGAGAAAACCCAAGGGGATGCGCCCATTGAAAGGGTGTGAATCCTGCAGAGGGGATCACTCGAAAGGGGTGTTAAGCGTGTTGAGGCCAAAAACCGCTTAACCCCTTCGGGGTGATCCCCTCTCAGGATTCCACACCCTTCAAGGGGCGAATCTCCTTGCGGTTTTCTTCGGGAGGTGATGTGTGAGCTTTAGATTACTCTTGATATAATGTGAAAAACTGTTTTATTCGTTAAGTTAGTACGTTATGTTAAATGTTACTTATGACAGTGTGAAATTAACACTGATTTGTTGAAGAAATGATGAGTTTTGTATTGATATTTACTGTGTTAACTGACGGTTGATGTGTTAGAACGCTGAGCTAGATGTAAAGTTTTTGGTTGAGTTGGTTAGGCTGCCCGAGAATTTTGCTAATGTCTACGTTTATTCATTGTTCAAATGATGTTTAAACTCGAGACGAGTGACACTTTGGTTAAAGATAGTGTCAATTCATAGATCAAGATGTTGGTATCTGGATAGATTGGTCACTTTGTTAACGGATTTTGTTAGATAATATTACGTCTTTACCTGTTGCTGATATGCAGGAAAAGTGGGAACAAATCGAGTATTGTATGACCTGTTAGATACTTTACCTTTGATAAGTACCGGGAATTTTTCAGGATGTAGTGGATTATTCATACGCGAGGTTTGTTAGGTTTGTCTTTGTACATTATTTCTTAGTTCAAGTTATGATATGTTTTGTTATGTAGCCTAAAACTTTGTTGCTTAAGCATATATTCGTAGGTCAGTATATAAAAACTTATTTTTATGATATGTTTATCGAAAATGGGATACTCCAAAATATGACTTGAATCAATATTTCAATAGATCATAGGCGGATGGGTGGGTAGGGGACTGAGGGGATGGGTGCGTTTGATTTACGATTTACTGATTTACTGATTTACTCCTTTAAAATCAGTAAACTATTACGCTTTACTGTGATTATTTTATTCAAAGAACTTATTTTATGTTATGTCAGGATAAAATTTTTTTTATTTTATTGTTATGTTTGGTTAAACTTTGTTATGTTTACAATTATTCTGGTTGGGGATTAGTTATTAGACGAGGTTATATGATTTTTTGTTAAACATTACGAAGTTGATGTAAAAATAAATTGGTAACGTTAGCATTATATTCGTTTTCAGTATGATGATTAGACAGGGGTATGTTAAATTTTGTTAAATTTTACGATGTTAATGTAAAAATTAACCATGATATGCTAGAGATTATGTTTGAAAAAGTTGTGAATAGTTACGTTTTGTACGATGTGTTAGGTACTTTACTGTTTTTAAGTGCGTACTTTGTTAATGTTATTAGTTTATTCGTACGTATGGTGTGTGTTAGGTTTGTCGTTGTACATTATATTCTTAATTCAGTTTATGATATATGTTATCTTTATTAATGTTAAAACTCTTTGTTACGTTATCATATATTCGGATGGTTAGTATATAAAGAACTTATTTTTGTGTTTATGTTTATCCGAAATGATACTCGAAATAATGACATGAATCAATAGATCAAATAGATCCAGAAGGTCATGGTGGGAGAAGAGAAGGGTGGGGGAGGGGTGATGGTTTGATTTACTGATTTACGATTTACTGCTTTAAAATCAGTAAACTATTACAATTTACTATGATATTTTATTCCAAGAACTTATTTTTATGTTTAATGTTTGGATAAAACTTTTGTTATGTTTAACAGTATATCGTTTGTCTGTATTTGATAATTAGACAAGGTTATGAATAATTTTTTTTAAATATTGCTATGTCAATGTTAAATTAACGTTAATTTGTTACAGATATTGCTTGGAAAAAGTATGAATAGGTTACGTTTTGTATGGTGTTATGTAACTTTACATGTGTTAAGTGTGGAACTTTGTTAATGTTAAACAGTTTATAAGCGCGTAAGTGTGTTAGGTTTGTCGTTGTACATTACTTTCTTAGTTCATATGAGCTATGTTAGCTTTATTAATATGAAAACATTGTTTATGTTAGCATATATTCGCTGGTTAGTATTTAAAGAACTCATTTTTGTGCTATGTTTATCCGAAAATGATACTCGAAAATGGATGTACAATATTACAATGTTATTGTTAAATTAACATTTATAGAGTTAGAGATATGCTTGAAAAAAGTGTGAATAGGTTACGTTTTGTACGCTGTGCTAGGTCCTTTACTGTTGTAAAGTATGGAACTTTGTTAATGTTAGTAGTTTATTCGTGCGTAAAGTGTGTTAGGTTTTGTTATTGTACTTTATATTCTTAGTTCTGTGGTAATGCTATGCTAGCTTTATTAAATTGTGAAAACAATGTTACGTTAGCATATATTCACTTGGTGAGTATATAAAGAACTTATTTTTGTACTATGTTTATCCGAAATGGTACTCGATATGTGACCTGAATCATTAGATCGATAAATCAAAAGGTCTCTGGCGGGTGGGTAGGGAAGGGTGGGGAGGGGACGGGTGGTTTGATTTACTGATTTACTGATTTACTGCTTTAAATTCGGTAAACTATTACACTTTACTATGATATTTTATTCAAAGAACTTATTTTTTATGTTATGTTTGGATAAAACTTTGCTATTTTATGTTATGTTTGGATAAAACTTTGTTATGTTTTGCAATTATTTATTGGGGATTATTGAATTATTTTAGGCAAGGTTATGATAAAATTTTGTTAAATATTACTATGATAATGTAAAAAAATTTGTTACGTTTGCCTATAATCGTTGGTCTGTATGATAATCAGACAAGGTTATGATACATTTTTTATAAATGTTACTGTGTCAATGTAAGATTAACGTTAATAAGTTAGAGATATGCTTGGAAAAAGTATGAATAGGTTACGTTTTGTATGTAAAGTTAGTTACTTTACTGGTTAAGTGTGGAGACTTTGTTAATGTTTAACAGTTTATTAGCGCCGTAGGTTGTGTTAGGTTTGTCGTTCTACATTATTTTCTTAGTTCATATGATGCTATATTAGCTTTATTAAATGTGAAAACATTGCTATGTTAGCATATATATTCGCTGGTTAGTATATAAAGAACTCATTTTTGTGCTATGTTTATTCGAAATGATACTCGATATGCGACGTAAATCAATAGCGTTAATGTAAAATGTAACATTGATTTGTTTAGAAGATGCTTGAAAAAGGTGAATAAGCATAAGTTTTTGTACACTGTGCTTAGGTACTTTACTGTTTTGTTAAGTATGGAACTTTGTTATTTTTAGCAGTTTATTCGAGCTAAAAGTGTGTTTAGGTTTTGCATTGTACATTATATTCTCAGTTTCTGGTAATGCTATGTTTGCTTTATTTTGGATGTTGAAAAACAATGGTTACATTTAGCTTATATTCATTGTAGTTTATAAAAAAACTTATTTTTGTCCAGTATGTTTATTCGAAAGGTATCTATATGCTGGACCTGAATCATTAGATTCAATAGATCAAAGGTGGTGGACGGTGTGGGAGGGAGGGGTGGGGAGGGCGGGTGGTTTTACTTGACTAGATTTATTGATTTACCTGCTTTAAATTCGGTACACTATTACACTTTTACTATTGATATTTTTATTCAAAGAAACTTATTGTTTAGTTATGTTTGATAAAACTATTGTAGTATTTTTAAGTTATGTTAGGATAAACTTTGTTATATTTGCAATTATTTTTCCTTAAAGGATTATGATTTTTAGGTAAGGTTATGATAAAATTTTTGTTAAATATTTCTATTAAAGTAAAAAACTTTGTTACGTTTGCATATATTCGATCGTCTGTCATTATAATCGGACAAGATTGATGATACCTTTTGTAAATGTTACTGCTGTCAATGTAAGATTACGTTAATAGCTTAGAATATGCTATGGAAAAAAGTATGAATAGGTTTCGTTTTGTATGTTAGTTAGTTACTTTACTGCGTATTATGATTGTGGAACTTTGGTTTAATCCGCTACAGTTGTATTACGTGTGTAAGAATTGCTGTTAGGTTTGTCTTTGTACATTATTTTCTTAGTTCATGTTAACGCTATGTTATCTTATGATGTGTAAAATTTTATACGGTAGAGATATATTCATTGATCAGTGATGTAATTAACCAATTTTGTGGAAATTTTTGTTAACAATTGATTGCCATGTTAATAAATAAATTAACATTGTTATGTTAGATATATGCTTTGACAAAGTGGTGAACCAGGTTACGTCTTTGTATCCTATGTTAGTTACTTTACTGTTATCTTCTCTC
>JABUQX010016408.1:17500-22500 GCA_015478945.1 Trachelipus rathkii | reverse complement strand
ATACTGACTCAGTTTATTATATGACAAGTTTAGTTAAGTCGGTTGGCCAGCTCCGTATTAAATATTAGGTTGGAGTTCGTGAGTGTTATAGGCTAAGAAGATATAATATGTGTGTTACGTTCCAAGGTTAGGTTAGGTTAGGTTAAGTTAAGTTAATTAGTTAGGTTAGGTTAGGTTACCCGAAAAATTTAATGTGAGAGTTCCTCACTCCCTAAAATTATACTACTTCAGACCACCACCTCACCAATATACTCTCAAAATTTTGGCTCCATAATATAGAGTGAGCTCCTCTGCAGGCGTGGCCACTCACACACACTCCCTAACCCCCGGACTCGTATATATATGCTGAGCGACTATGAGCTATACAACTTCGATCTCTACTATATATCTGATAAATATATATATATATATATATACTCTCAAGTGAGATATTTTATAATATTATTTAATATATAATATATATATTATATACTAACCACTCTATATATATATATAAATATAATAGTATATATAGTTATATATATATATATATATTATCATATATTAAAATACTATATATAATAATATATATATTATTCGTTCTCTCCCCTTTAATAATAAAATGCTACAAATGTATGCATAACAAAATTACCACTTCACTATCATACACTACAATCAACAGCAAAAAACTGCCGTATGCTCTCACACACACTATTCCAAGATCACTCGATACGAAAGTTAAAGCTTCCAACCAACATGATTTATAGACAACCTCACATAACTAAGTAGCCTACGCAGTATGTATAACGAGTCAAGAAAAAAATATATTAACCTCTAGTCTAATATAATATTATAGTATATTATATTATTATATTAATATATATATATACTATATATATAATATATTATATAATCAGTATACACATATATTTTCAAACGCACGTATTTTTTTAAAGAATATATAAAGCTATATAGATACATATGATATATATATGAAGATTATATATATAATATTATAATATAATATATATATATATATATACTCAACATATATAATATGTTGATTGGCCCTCCACGATTATTACATACCACAAAACAAAAAGGGAGGGTAGTAAGCAAAAGGGGGAATTTTGACAATGAACTAAATAATTATTTATAGTATGTAATTATCGCATTACATATTAGGCCCCATTTTCACAAGCAAATTGCTTGCAATTTTGCTATATTTACATACATAAATACATTCTTTGTTCATTCTTTCGATCCATCTTCGGCAGGTGCCTCTTCGGTTAATCCAGGCGTTCCTTCTTTAGATTGATCATCTCACATACAGTAAATCTTTTTACATTTACTTCCAGTAGAGTATTCCTTATCACAATCGTATAATCGAGCCGGATCTGAGGGTAATCTTCTTTTCTTTCAACAAAATAATCCGCTTCATTAAACACATCTACGATTTTCACAGTAATTTTCACGTAAGGAATCTCTTCATCATTTTTCATGAAAGACTTTTCATTTTCAATTCCTCCTCTCAAATTCCATCCATTACTCTTCTCTTTATCTCCCTTTTCATTTGACTTTCGTAGATCATCTGAATATTCGCTCATATCTTCATAACCTCTCCAACACTTTTTATTCATCTTCTTCTTACTCTTATCTACAGTCTCTCTATACACATCTGTGTATTTCTTTCTGCATGATTTTTCTTTCTTCATCATGTCTTCTTTGAACATTTTGGTGTAACTCCTTACGTAATCCTTCAGCATCTTCTCGCATGACTCTTCCTCTTCTATCACCTCATCTCCAAGATTATTGAAATCTTTCCGCATAGTTTCTTCTTCGAATTTCGCGTCATTTCATGTCGACAACTTCATGCATTCTTTTTACGTAATTACACCTCCTCTTCTTTTTCAACCAATCTTCCTTAACTAACCTTTTACTCTTGTATCTGCTCCAACCACTCATTTTTCTCCTTTTTGTCAAAACACTACGACACTTAGTGATCACTATCTTCTTTAGTGATTCTATAAAATCTATTCTTCTCTTCTCAGTCTTAACTTGTGAAGACTCTTCAATATCCTTCGCCCAACAATACTGCTGAATGGACTTTCGCGCTATTATGTTACATAGTAACATCTTTTCTCCTTTTTCTTCTTTCTTGCCATTCTCCTCTTCAACTTCTACAATATCGGGCATTTCTCCATGCTTAATGTGTCGTGACGAATTTGACAAAATGTTTTCTTCTCCACCTTCTTTTTCCAATGTCACCATCGAAGTACACACCCAATTTTGTCTCCTTTTTGGCTCTTCCAAAATAATGTCTTTCAACTGACTTTCACATACCCTACTATTCAAAGTATATTTTTCATCAATAAATTCTTCTCCAATCATTTTGGGTACTTTGGGTACATCCTGTTGGGTATCCTCATTCTTTTGTGAAATTAGGGCTTTTGCTAGGTTCTTTCTCGCTAGCTTTGACGTCTCATTCAGGCGTTCTTGCAAATCAAATACATAACGGTATATTGATCTTGCCTCATCAGGGTTAATATCACCCGCCCATATTTCATGAAGTATTTGCATAGGACCTCGCACAGTCCTCCCATACAAAAGTTCGAAAGGTGAGAACCCGGTGGAGTCTTGTGGAGCCTCCCTGTATGCAAATAATAATGGTTCCAGAAATTTGTGCCACTTCCGGACTTGTTCGTCGCACATTCTTTTCAGCGTACCGTTAAACCTTTCAGTAAGTCCCTGGCTCATTGGATGATAGACACTTGAGAACTTTTGCTTAATGTTAAGCATTTTAGTTACGTCCCTCATCAAATCAGAATGGAACTGACGTCCATTGTCACTTAGAATTTCTTTAGGCACTCCAAGCCTCATGAAAATTGATACCAAACTTTCAGTCACTTTCTGAGCCGTAATACTTTTCAGAGGTACTGCCTCTGGGTATCTAGTCGCTGCATCTACGAGTGTCAACACATACTGGTGTCCCTCGGATGATGGTGGCGAAATTGGACCTACTAAATCGATGACGACTCTTTGGAAAGGTTCTTCTATAATTGGCATGGGACATAAAGGAATCCTCTTCACAGCTCCTTTAGAACAGGTCCTTTGACAAATGTCGCAGGAGTAACAGTGTCTGGACACGTCTTGGTGTAAGTTCGGCCAGAAGAACTGTTGAGTGATCTTCCCCATAGTCTTCTTAACACCCTGGTGGCCTCCAAAGATCTCATCATGAGCCACTCTCATCACTCTACTCCTATACTCTTTAGGTACAACAAGTGTGAACCTTTCTAGTTGATTCTCAACTATTCTTTTATACAAAATGCCGTTCTTCAAAACATACTTGTTTTCACCTTTATCTAAAGACTTCCATATCTTCTGTAGAGTCGCGTCATCTCTCTGTCTCTCTTTAAATACTTTTCGGTTACTGATCAACTCAGTAATTTGATCATCGTGAACCTCTTCTGTCTGGTTCACGGCTGCGACACTATGTGTCTTAGAGCTGTCACTGTGGGGCATTCTGTCATTTTCCATTATGACATTATTTACACAGATGTCAAATTGACTCTCATCTTCAATTGTACTTTGTACGTTAGACCCCTCAATAGTGTCTGGCACTTCCAAATTACTTTCAGTATTTTCTTGTGGCGCAGTGTGAACTACTTTACGCTCATCAGCTGCTATATCTTCATCTCCAAAGGAGGAAATATGGGAATTTCGTTCCATGAACAATGGTGTATCCGCGGTTGTATCTTCATTCACTACAAGCATGATTGACGACTCTTTGACAGACGGTGCGTCCTCCATAAACTTATCTTCTTCCGTTCTCGCCTCTTTCGACGTATGATTTTCTTTTTCGGCTTTGCGCCTCATCATAGATTCTTCAGTCGAATCATCCTCAGCACGCTCGTCAATGGGGAACAATAACTCTTTCTGAGTTTCTTCGTCTTGCACAAGGTGCTGACCGTGACACTTAGTCACCTCCCATGCGAGATTTGGCTGGTATCGAGGTAATTCCCCTTCGATGTTACCAATAATCAAATCATACACGACCTCTGGCAGCACTGCTGCGGTCGTTTTACCCACGAAGTAGGGGGTGTCTATCTCGACGTTTGCGAGTGGAACTTCTCGTGTCGTGCTGTCTAAAAGTCTCATGGTTGTGTGTGTGCCAGTGTAGCACTTCTTAGGTACATACTTTTGTCGTACGACCACCAAATTACAACCGGTATCCCTTAATAGCTGGACATGATAACCATTAACTTTCCCATGTGTTATAGGCAAGTTGTGCGAATAGCGATCAAATCCGCCCACAACTACTGTGTCTTCAAAAACTGACGGTTCTTCACCTGAAAATTTCAGGACTTCATTTTCACTCTGAAAACCTACGGACGCTGCCGTACTCTTGCCGTCTTCTTTTTGCCTATTTCCAGAATTATTAAAATTCTTGCCACTACTGTTAAAGGAGGGCATCTACAATCACGGGTAAGTGCCCTCTCTTTGACACGTGTTAACAACGAGTACAGCTTAGACTCTGCTGTACTACCGACGTCTTTCGTTGTCACTCATTAACCCAATTATATTTTTTGCTTGCATTTTCCGTTGTTCTTTGCATGTGTGGTTGGTAATTCTTATTGTTATCGTTCTTTGATAACCATTTGTATTGACTCTCGAATCTAAGATAATTGATGTTGCTGTTTGCTTTTTCATATTACTTTTGACTCTGTTCCTCGTGGTTGACCTGACGTAAGTTTTAGTGTTGATGAGCTTCATGTGTTATCAGAACTACTTTACAATACTTTGATATCCTTATCTTTCTTTCTATCAAATAGTGGCAAGCTCTTTTGGTACTGTGTTTAAATATTATCGATTGAAAAGGAAATCGATCATCTCATCATCAGCATCTTACTTTGACTGCGGTCAAACCATTTCCGGGGAGCTTTCAACAATTCTGCTATAATACGCTAGGGCTATCAATCTTCATTTTGGCTATATTCTTATATTTCGTTACAATACCCACT
>JABUQX010016408.1:12500-15000 GCA_015478945.1 Trachelipus rathkii | reverse complement strand
TGAAATCAATAAATGGAATATTTGGCGGAATCAGAGAACAGACCAATAAATATTTAAATAACTTTTTAATAAAAAAAATAAGAAAATTTATTCACTGCTTTCTTAACAATTCAACAAACGAGCATATAAATCAAACAATATAAAAGGCATATATATATATATATATATATTATATATATATATTATATATATTATTATAGATATATATATATTATATATATATATATATATATATTAATATATTATATATATATATTATATATATAAAAATATATATATATTATACATATATAATATATAATATATATATATATATATATATATATATATATATATATATATATATATATATATATATATATATATATATATAATATATATATATAAGAGTATCTGTATAAATACCTTGTAAGGTAAAGAGAAATATCTGCAGTAATTCTTCCTTCCATAAAATCCCCTAAAGCAAATTTAAAGTAAAAACATTTTATTGCCTCTCATATTGCTTTTCAATAAAATTCACTTTATAATTTCTAGTCAAATCCCACTTGTTATAAAATAACATAACATAAAATTAAATTAAAAATAAATAACATTAAACTTATTGATAAAGAATGATTAAAGTATAGAATGGGGAAAAAATTCACAAATAAGACAAAATTTCAATTCAGTAGTATTAAGTTAATTAATATTTAAATTTTCATTAAATTTTCATTTAAGATGCCAAATATATAAGGATTCCAACAAAAGAAGATCAGGTTCCTCAGCCTAAGCTAATATACTAAAATTGGTATCATGTATATGATGGTTTTCACGGAGAGAATGAGCATTTTAGCTGAAAAGGGAGGATGATGAAGGTCATCTAGGGTTCTAAATAAGATACCTCTATGTTCTGAGATACGAGTGGAAAGATATCTAATAGTCTTTAATATTTAGGTGGCATCACAGTCACCACACAGTCACCACACATATATTGATAAATTACTGAAGAACACAGTGGATTAGGAAGTTTATTTTTGAATCTAAGATAGCCTCCAATTTTCATTTCATTGGTGAATATTAATTTAACATTGAACTGGGGAAAGTTTGTTTTTAAAAGTGAATCAATTTTACGTAGATTTTCATAACTTATTCTTCACATGAAAGGTAACTTCATATACAGGATATCCTTGGGAACTATCATTCGAGTAAGAGGTTTATTTGTAAATTTTGAAGATAGTTGTTTACGAAAAGTTTTATCAATCAAAAATTCTGGAAACCCATTCATGAATAAGGATTTCAGGATCAGCTCGATTTGAAGATTGACATAAAAGACGGATGAAATCTTGTATCCCCTATCATATCAAAAAGTGTCTTGATTAAGTTTAATTTTTAAAATATTGAGGAATGAAAGAATTAAATTTTGTGTTGTCAATCCAGTAAAAGTAGGTTTCCTGAAAACGCTAGTGTGGAATTTGTTGTCAAGAAAAGCCAGACAATTATCCTTCTCAACATCAACTGTGAATTTGATATTTGGATGTTTGGAGTTGATATATTGTAAAAATTTGTCAATAGGGTCATTAAAATTAAAAAAAAAAGAAAAGAGTCATCAACATATCTTTGATAAAGTATAGGTTTAAATTCATCTGGGCATTCATTAAGCCAATTTTCTTCATAAAAATTTCTTCTTCATATATATATATATTATATATATATATTATATATATATATATATATATATAATATATATATATAGTATATATATATATATATATTATATATATATATATATATATAATTTATATATATATATATATATATATATATAGATATATATATATATATATATATATATATATATTATATATTATATATATATATATATATATATATATATATATATAGTATATATATATATTATATATATATATATATATATATATATATATATATATATATATATATATATATATATATCTATATATATATATATATATATATATTATAATATTATATATATATATATATATATATATTATAATATTATATTATATATAGTATATATATATATATATTATATATAATAACAATTTAATGAACTTCAAATGTTTTGCCGCAAAATCTTTGTTGGCCAATAATAATAGCATCGCAGCTGGTTTTCCTTTCCGCCATTATGAGAAATGGATTTCAAATTGAAAAACAAATCAAGTTAGTTATTACTCATTTTATTAAAGATTAATTAAAAAAAAATAGGGGCCAAACTAAAGAAGTTACCCGCATCATATTTCGTAAAACTAAGATAGGTAAAAAAAAACTGATAAAATATATGAAATCAGCGTATAAAAATTATATGGAAAGAAAAAATTTTTTTTTATTTTTTTTATATCTCCAAAAAACTACGATAGGTACAAGAAAACTAAAACATATATGGAATCAGCGTATGAAATTTGTATGAAAAAAAAGTGAAAACATTTTTTTTATGACTAAATAACATATTTGAATCAGCATATGTAATATTTTTTAG
>JABUQX010016408.1:0-2500 GCA_015478945.1 Trachelipus rathkii | reverse complement strand
AATAGTACTGCTTAGAGAATCCGTTCATGCAAGAGAGAATACACGCACACTCACACGCACACACCCGCACCCCGCCCCGCACCCCGCCCCGCACCCCGCCCCGCACCCCCGCTATATATATAATATATATTTATATATATATATTAATTAATATATATATATATAATATATTATTATAATATAATATATATTATATAATATTATATATATAATATATATATATAGTATACGTAACGCACAATCATACACGGTGCGCGCGATACAATCATAGTAAGAAAATTCGGCTTTTCGCGTGGTCGCCCCGCAGAGGCGCACTGGCATTCGATACTCTTCACTGTTCAATCGGCTGGCCTTTCACTCCGTAAAAAGTAAAATTGAGAGATAGGGGACGTTTAGGGGGAGTAAGAGAAGGACGGCTGAGAAGAAGGGAGGTTGTAGAGGGGACTAAGTATGACAAAGGAATTATCGTTTAAGCCTACAAGGTATGTAAGGTATCATCTGCCATTAGTTATTAACGTAAAAGTACAAAAGGGCGATGGGGAATCCATGAAAAGGGGGAAGGGAGAAAAAAAAAATTATTATACTACCTTTAAGTCTAAAAAGAATAATTTCTATTACGTAAGAATAACAATGCGTGGAAGATTTTGATTAACATTTATGCTGAATACAAAAGAATTGAAGAAGAAAGACGAATACATTTTGTTAAACGTAATTACTTTTAAAATTTGCTAAGTGTTTATATATTTATGAAGCCTGCACCTTGCAATTTCCAAGGACACACAAAGACTTGTAAATAGAGATAATTAATTTTTTTCCTTCGTGTTTAAAAGAAAGAAAGAAACAATTAATTTTCTTTAAGGGGAAAAAATGTTTAAGAGAATCTTTTTATTTTATAATTAGTAATTAAGGGGAAAAATTTTGTACGAAACAAAAGAAAGGACCAGGTGCATGACATATGTGTTTTGCTTTGTTGTATTAATACAGAGAAAGAAATACAAATGAGACAATATATATAATATATTACAATATATATATATATATATATACTATATATATAATATATAATATAATAATTATATATATATATAAATTATATATATATATATTATATATTTATATATATTATATATATATATATATAATATAGAGAGAGAGAGAACGCATATAGTACTTACATGCCTGGAAAGATACAATCATACACGCGGGCGCGCGCACATACATACGTATGTAAATTTTTTTCGTCGTTGCGCCGGTGTCGGTGCCGCTGCCTCAGCCTCTGTCGGAGTTGGTGTTGCCGTACGTCCTCTCAGTCCTGTCGCTCGCCTTCAACTGAATATTTTACGGAAAATATTTAAAAGAATATAATGCGAAGAAAGTGGGCAACAAGGAACAGAGGAACCATAGACAGGGTGAGTGATTTATATAACAGACACGGAGCAGGCTCAGCTAAGCAGAGGCGGGCAGAATATGCTGAACACAAAGAAAATACTATTACTAGCCTTAGTCTAAAGCTGTAAGGTATCAGCTCTGCAAAGTACTAACAGTTTTAATATATAGTAACTATGAAACAAAGACACCAGATTTCTTGTAATTAGAAACCATTATCTTAGGTTTTCATGCTCCACTGAACAAGGAAATACTTAGATTTTCAAACACCTGAGCTTACGCACGAAGATAAGAATAACAACAAATTACATAACACTAACCTACAGCCTACAGCAATACCTTTACACTAAGCATAAATATAAGAATACTCCTTCTCTGATAAATCCAAGAACTCAATAACTCAAACTAGATCTCAACCCTAAACTAAGACCTAACGTCCATCTGTATTATATTACCTCCCACAATTCATAAATTGAGTCATCTAAAAAGACACTATATAAGGCAAACTTATATTAATCATTGTCTATCTACTCTTAAGATTTCATATTATATTCCTATTTTATAAATACTATATACAATTTCAAATATAAACAAAGATAAATAATAAATGGTATATCATAACCTATATACAAGAAAGCTAATCCTTGGACAAAATTTACTTATAATTAGGCTTTACTCAATAAGAGAGATCATATATGAATTTGCTAATCTTATTATATATAATATATATACCTTTCATATATATAATATAAATAGTACAGATTTTTTATATTATATTAATCTTTCTTACTTCAATAAAATAAGCTAATAACAAACTACTTCAATTAAATTAATTAATTAATTCTATATAAAATGTTATCTAAAATACTATTTATATCACCCACTATTATATATGAAAACTACAAACATAATTCTATAAACTCTAACTTTTCCAAGAAATCTAAACATACTAATCTAATTCATTAACACTCAAAATGAAAGCGCTCTCACTCAGATAGCTGAAAATAGTATATAATGATATATATATAGTAGTATATATATTAACGTATAATTACGAATCATAATGACCATAATTAACCAGAAACTTTCATAAGACCTTCATAAACACTAAATA
>JABUQX010016407.1:32500-39013 GCA_015478945.1 Trachelipus rathkii | reverse complement strand
GAGTCCCAAGGATTTGTTGAGACATCGGTGAAAATGCAACGATTCGTTAGCCGTCGTTGAGATGTCACAACAATGTATAATTAAGTTTTGTTGAGACAGATAATCATAGTTCGCAACCAAATTTTTTCACTGTAAATTTTCAAATTTGTTTATAAATTTTGAGTACGATGAAAAAAAAATGTAAAATATGAATAAAAATCATTATATTTCAAAATATTCTGTAACAAAACGAGAGTAGTTGCAAATAGAAATAAACTAGTTTTTCATGCGTATGTCGCGTAGGAATTTCCAAGAGAGTATAATTATTTTGGAGCATGAACGAAAGAAAGAATTCGGAAGAGTTAGGCTTTTCATTTCGTGTTTTTTTTTTTTTTTTTTTTTAAATTTTTAACGAAAATATTTAAAAAATTATAATATTGTGTAAAAAAAAACTCAAAGAATATTTTGATACCAAATTTGTGAATTAAAAGTTTATGGTTTTAATTGAGTAATTGCATGATTCTTATACTTAAAAGTTTATATTTTTAATATCTGTGGTAATTGCACGTTTGTTTCAGTGACACCGGAGCTAGGAGCTATAATATATTACCGTATATTATTATAACATTTTAAAATTGTTCGTGTAGACAAATTTGTGTGAATAAATATTACAGACGATTTAGATAATTTTTTAAAATATTTACAAATATTGTTAATTCAATTTATTTTTAATGAAACTTTATAGTATAAGCCCAAGGAAGATTTGAAAAATTTGTCAACTTTGTAATTTGTTAAAAAAACTTTAGGAAATATAAGAAGTGCATTCTTTCAGTAATAGGGTTAAATTTTGGAATGGTTTGCCAGAAAAGTTGTGGAGTGCAACCGAATGAGTCAATAAAGAAGAGACTAAGGAGGTGTATGGATTGGTTGGGTATTATATATATATATAATATATCATATATAATATATAATATAATATATTATATATATATATTATATATATATATAGATATATATATAATATATTATATATATATTATTATCCAGCCTCTAGAAGAGCCACAATCCATATCTCAAAAAACTACAATAGCTACAGGAAAAGGAATAACTTGTTAGGATCCTGGTAAAAATTTATTTGGGAAAATTTGGATAGAAGAAAAAAAAATCTAAAAAATTACAATAGCCTACAGGGCAAAAGGGAATACATTTGGATCCTTGTAAAAATTTTTAGTTTAGGAAAGAATGTAAAAAAAAAAAATTTGCCTATTTTTTTTTTGGAGCTCGAGGCCGCGGGGAGACAGGGAGTATATATAATATATTAATTTTATATGTATATATTATATAATATATATATATATATAATATATTATATATATATATATATATATATTATTTTGTAAAGGTATTACACCGGCAATGTAGGGGGGCTCGAGCCGACGGAAACACAGGGGGAGCGTTTTCCATACCCCGTAGGGAGGGGTGGAGGAACCCCCAACACCAAATACCAGAGCGGGGGTTCCGGGGCCCCTCCCCGGAGGGGGGGTTCCTACCCCGTAGTTCCCCGGAGGCCGAGAGACCTGACTCCTGCCATCTTTGCGGATTATTACCCTTGGGATATTCATTTAGTTAAAAAAAAAAAATTAACTATATATATATAATAATATTATTTTAACGAGTACCGTATAAAAAGGTCTCTAAATAGGCTTGTCTCCTCATATTACTATAATTATTAACAATAATTTTTTTTTTAAACATTTTCCTAAATAAAATTTTACCAGGATTCCAAAAATGTATTCCTTTTCCCTGTAGCTATTGTAGTTTTTTCTTTTTTGTTGTTTTTCATTTGCCTAACTAAAATTTTACCAGCATTCCAACAATGTATTCTTTTCCCAGTAGCTATTGTAGTTTTTGAGATATGGATTGTGACTCTTCTAGAGGCTGAGCATATATATATATATGCAAAAGTCCAGATTTTGATCACCTTTGCCAACTCGAAAAGTATGACACAGAAAAACCAATTACATATTTGGAATAAACGTATAAAGCTTATTACCAGAGTAAAATAAAAAATAAAAAATATATGTATAGCCTACATGTAAGTTCATTTTATGATCTTAAAAAACTAAACGAACACCCTAGGGTAGTACCGCAATAGATATCGTGTCAAGAGGTCTCTCAGCCTCTAAGGTGGATGACGACGAATCCCCCATCGGTTCGAGCCTCCTAAGAAAATGTTTCGATGAACTTCAATTTTTTAGGGCTCGTGCAATGGGGGACACCGTTTGTCAACCTAGAGCGAGAGACCCGACAATTTGATATCTATGAGTTCTACTCCAGGGTGTTGTGTTCGTTATTTTTAAATCATAAAACGACTTTACATATTAAGTAGCTTATATGCTGATCCAATATGTAATTTGTTTTTTTGTAAGTGTCGTTACTTTTCTGAGATTTTTTTTTATCTGATAATAAGCTTTATAAAGTTATACGCTTTTCAGATATATAATGTAGTTTTCTGTAAGTGTCACCATATACTGACTTCCCAAAAGTGATCAAAAACTGAACTTTTGCATATATATAGTATAATATATATATATATATATATATATATATATATATTATTAGATATATATATATATATATATATATATATTATATACTATATATATATATATAATATATATTTAGTGTTCTTATACATAGTGTTGAAAAATTACTTGAGATTTGCAGTAATATAAAAATAAATCTTAGTAACAAAAGGCTTTCAACCGCAACTCGTGGCCATCCTATCAGGCTGTTCTTATGAAGACTACCAATTTAAAATTAAACGTAATAAAATATTTAATATCATTGTAATTTTTTGGTTTTAAAGATTTGAAAAAAGGTGAGTAGTTTAAAAAATGTTGTTTAAGATGGGATCTATTGTATAGTTGTAAATTGGAAAATTATTCAGTTTGTTATACAAAAAGGATTCAGAAATTTTCCAAAATGCTGGTATCATCTGGTTTAATATATAATATATATATTATATATATATATATTTAATTACTATATATATATATATATATATATAATATAATATATATATATATATATATATATATATATATATATATATATATATATATGGCCAATTCCTAGATAAGCAGGCAATGATAATTTTGGTACTTGAAATTCAAATACTTTTACCATAAGTGTTCTATATATTTATTATTTTTAAAATATAAAAATATAGTTTTAAAAAAGTATATCAGTTGAATATTTAATTGTTTACTGTAAATTATCACTTTTAAATTTTTCTTCTTACAGCTTGTACAGGAAGTAGAGTTGGTTATGGAAATGAAAATTGCTGAAATGTGTGAAAAATTGAAAACCATCTGCAAAAAGGTGAAAAAGGAGATGTATATAAGCAATATTTTTGATCTTGCACAACATCTTGGCCCAGAGTTGGACAATTTATTTATAAAAGAGTATTCATCAATTCATTATATTGAAAGCAGTATATACTATGGACCTTGCTTATGGGTTCAGAGTACTTTTTCTCTTGGAAATTGTATTGTACAAGTTTCCGAGAAACAACTTGTTATATTTGAAAAATTTTGCATTCTTGAAGGCTCTGTTATTGCCTTTGGTGTATATTTTATAAGAAATTTATCTTACCCTCAAAGTTAGGGCAGTTTTTAGGGCTACTCCCATCTGCAATAACAAGCGAAAAATTTGGAAAATGTTTGCGGTCTGAAAAACTTAATTACATTTTGAACTTTGTAAACCTTTAAACATATATAAATTTTATTAAAATAGGAAGTAATTTTTTTTTCATTTAAATATGAAAATTGTTAATTCTATATTTCTTTTACATATAATTATAACATTTTATAATGTAATTTTCACAGTTTTTGTAAGAAATATGAATAAGCTTTTCAACATTTGCTAGTTCTTCATTGTAAACAAATATTAATTTTATTAAAATAGTGAATTTTTATTTTTATTTTTCATTTCTTTTATTTAAATATGAAAATTGTCAGTTCCATGTATAAATTTAACAATGTTTTTGTAAGTTCCTTAATTAATATAACTTGCAAAATAGATTGCTCTCCTTTTTTTTGTATATACCGCTATTATTATTATTATTTTATTATTATTATTATAATTATTATTATTATTATTATTTGAATATGGGTAAGGTGCGTAACATGTACTGGGGAAAAGAAAAGTATAGTAGAAAAATATGACGCAAGTCGAAAAGAAGCCCAGCTTCCGCCCCTTAGTCTCAATACCCTTAAGTGAGATCTCGTCGCAGTCAGAAAAATCTTACCCTAGGGCTTATGAATGTGGCCGGGCCCTCACTGTTAGGTCACCTCGTCAATGTGGGGTTCATCCCCTTGGCCAAGCCCGTAATCATACCCCCTTACAAAACCCCGCCATTCACTCCTATTATGCACCTTTATTCTCGCCTAACTCACATTCCTCTCCTCCAGGCATTCTTTTACTGACTCGATCTACTTTTTCCTCGGTTTCCCAGCCGGTCGATTCCCAATACTCATGCACCATATGCTTAACCAACCGATTATCATCCATCCTTTCCACATGACCAAACCATCTCAATTGTACTCTCGTTTATTCTCTCATTCATTCCTTTCTTCACACCACACAACTCCCTAATACCAAATTATTTCCAGAAATTTCGGAGACAATATACATATATAAATAATTCCAAATGCATTTCTATTATATATATATATATATATATATATATATATATATATATATATATATATATATATATATATATATATATATATATATATATATATATATATATATATATAAAAAAATTTCTTTGCAATCATTTTATTTTCCATTCAAATGCATTGTATAATCGTGCAACATTGTAAAAAATACATTTACTTAATTTTATTAACTTTTTCTTTTTTACAAAATCGGATAAATTTTAGGGAAAAAAATAAAAATATATATATATATATATATTTATATATTATATATATATATTATATATATATATAATAAATATATATTTATAAAATCTATAATATTAATAAGGAAAAAAATAAAAATATATAATTTTTTTTTTTTTCCAAAATTTATCCTATATTATATGTAAAAAAAAAAATGTTAATAAGGAAGTAAATTTATTTTTTACAATGCGTTTATACATTACATTTGAATGGAAAATAATTATTACAATGAAATTTTCTTAATAGAAATTTGCATTTGGAATTATTTATTTGTATTGTCTCCGAAATTTCTGGAAATAATTTCGTTGGGACGTTTTCATTTCCCAACGAAATTTCGTTGGGATCTCGTTAGGACCATCGAAAAAATCGTTGGGACAGATTGGAAAGTCCCAACGAAACCTCGATGGGACAACTGGCCATTTTGTCACAACGGAAATTTGTGGTCACAACGAAGTCCTAACAAAATCGTTGGGACATGCGGTGTGACATTGTTGCCAGTTGTCCCAACCATACGTTGAGAATCCGTTGGGACACTTTTTGCAGTATATATATATATATATATATATATATATATATATATATATATATATTCTAGTATATATATATATATATATATATATATAATATATATATATATATATATATAATATATATATATATATATATATATATATATATATATATATATATTAGGGTGGAGTGAAAAAAGTCAATTTTGTTTTTTTGGAAACGGGTACCCTTCAATGACTGTGTATGAGACCTAGTAACAATTCTTTAAAATATTTAATTCCTACGACGTCATCTTGAGTCTGCACATTTGGCTTAAAGTTTGAAAAATTTTGAAATTTTTTATATTTTTAAAAAAAAATTTTAAGTACTTGAAAAAAAAAAAACCCTGAGGGGTAGTCACTAAATAGTTGAACAAGGCCTTAAATAAAGACAGGATTTTTTTTAAATATTTTTAGGCGGTGGTTTTATCTGCGCATTAGGCCTAAAGTTCGCCAAATTGTCCAAAATTTCCGATATTTACAATTATTTATATAATCAGTAATATTTTAAAATAGCATGTATGTATCATCAAGTCACGTTCTTATAATCAGTATCCAAGTTTATAATAAGGTTTTTCACAAAACTAGAAAGACATGTAAACTGTGTTATGAAATTGGCTTGTATAGCGACAATGAGGACGCTATGGACTTAACTGTTCCGCTTCAAGAAATGGGTTGTGTTCCAGAAGATTTGGAGGTTGTTTTAGAGGAACCAGTTCCCGGCCCTTCCTCAGCTACTACCATAAATACTCGAACTAGGCTAAAAATACCATCGTTTTTCCGAGTATGTAATAGGTATGGCGTACCTGATCGCGCAGCAGCAGCTTTAGCCTCTGCTCTTTTACACGATGCACAGTCCGCTCATTCTTTAGATAATGTTATAAATGACGTTGTGGTAGACAGGAGTAAAGTAAGACACGAGCGAATCAAATCTCGGCTTGAAGTTTTAAATAAGGAAACAAAGGTAGAAATACAGGCTATACTATGACGGTAGAATTGACGACACCCTTCGT
>JABUQX010016407.1:22500-27500 GCA_015478945.1 Trachelipus rathkii | reverse complement strand
GGTAAAGGAGAATCAGAGCTAATAAATTATAAATTTGTCCTTGTGCTCATCTATTTTTTTAATTTAATATGGTTCTCAATGATATATTAAAAATTGGAATATATGCGACCCCCCTACCCCTCGCATAACCCCCCTTCTGCTATCTGGGTGTTCAGAATTACATAAAGGAGAATCAGGGCTAATAAATTATAAATTTGTCCTTGTGCTCATCTATTTTTTTAATTTTATAAACTATGCACTTGTGCAACATCTAAAACAAGCATAAAATGTGATTATTTAGGAAAGATATAATGAATTTAAACTATTATAAAAGTAGCTTCACTTATATTTAAATCTATTAGATTTAAATATTATTGAAGCTAACTTTCTTTCAATTTTTTTCAGATAATATTTTATTGCAATTCCGTTTCATATTATAAAACGATTGTAATAATATTGTAATAAATAAATCACAAAGAATCATTTGCTGCAATAATTTTGTAAGAACACAGTTAATAAACTTCGATAACACCTTCAAAGGCTGATGTCTTTCGTCATTACTTATTTGTAAGAAATAATGAAGAAATTAAATCAAAGGGAACATCAACATCAAAGGAATGTTATAGGATTGTAGCAAAAGATATCGAAGGCATTTGGGATCTTTTTTCATTTCCTCATATATCATTTGAGGCCATTGCTATGAAAGTTGAAAGGTTGATCATTTCTGCTAGTAATCTAAATAAAGTTCCTATTAAACAAAGAAATGATGCTTACATGAATAAACGTAAGGCATATGAAGAGATGTTCGATATATGTACGTGTGCCTGCTATGATAAGGCAATTAACCGAAGAGATTGTCGATGTGAAATAAGAGTTCCAATGATTGAGTGGGATGCATTTGTTGGTCAAAAGAAACAAATTAATCAGCTTTTGTGAGGGGGTATGGTTGTGGCCCACCTGGGCCAGGGGATGAACCCTACACTTGACGATATGCAATAGTGAGGGTCCGTCGCAGTCCCCTGAGGCTCTAGGGTGGATTTTCAGACTGCGACGAGTTCTCACCAATAGGTATATTTTTTTTTTTTTTTAGTTTTTTTTTTCTCTAGGGTGGATTTTCAGACTGCGACGAGTTCTCACCAATAGGTATAGAGGGGGCTGTAAGGCTGGGCTTTCTTTTCGACTTGTGTCATATTCTTCTACTACTTCTCTTTTCCGATGCATGTCACTCACCTTGGCCTTAGTCTTGGGGGAAAAGAAGGAAGATAATAATAACAATAATATAATATATATATATATATATATATATATATATATATATATATATATATATTATATATATATATATATATATATATATATATTGAAATTATTTGATTATGTAATTGTAATGAAACTTTTATTTATTATATATAGGAGCCACTATCTCCTTATCAGTGTATTGTGTTTACTGATGAAAAGAAAAATCCACTGACCTCAAAAAACATCAATATTTGGGCTGACAACAAAGTCATCGTTAAGGATGATGGGCACTTGAGCGTCATATCTAGTATGGGATGCTTGATGGCGGCTTACTTGGGTTTCAATTTTGAGTACCCAAATGAATTAAAACACACATTCAATTTTATGGAGAAGTATTGCTTTCAGTTCCCAAGCTATGGGAAGCCTTCTATCAAGTTCTCCGATTGCATACAGAACTCATGAAGGAATAAAAATAAAACCTTTTAAAATAGTCATAACTACATTTAGTTAGAGGAAAATGCAAATCACACACACAAAAAGACTAGTTTTTAATATTTTATTATTATTTTATATTTTAAATTGTGTCTGAAGTTCTCTTTCTATAGTTATTTAATTTTTGTGTTTGGTATACTCCTACTTTGTGCTAATAGGTATACTTATTCATATCTTTTGAATAAATGTTTGTAATGCCAATATATATATAGAAAATATATATATATTATATTATATATATGAAAAATATATATATATATAGTATATATATATATTATATAATATATATATTATATATATATATATAATATATATTATTATAATATTACAAAATTATGATATTTATGTATGATTTTTGTTTGTAATTCATTGTATATATATATAGCAATATATATATTTTATTAAAATTAATTTTATGCAATGCAAAATGCAATTCACACACACATAAAGACAAGTTTTTAATATTTTATTATTATTTTATATTTTAAATTGTGTCTGAAATTCTCTTTTTTTTAGTTAGTTAATTTTGTTTGGTACTCCTACTTTATCTAATAAGGTTTACTTATTTCAATAAGATCCTAATAAATGCTTTTGTTTAATGCCAATAGCAGTGGCGTACCGAGGGGGGGCGGAGGGGGCGGGCCGTCCCAGGCCCCGCGTAGGTATAGGCCCCGAAATGCTCGACTACTATTTTTTTTCTAAATAATAAAAAGACTTTTAATCGTGAAAATGTTTCATGTTCGCATAATTATTTAGATACATTTCTAGGTTTTATTCCCCTTAGTGGGAAAAAGGCAAACAACATTACAGAAGATATACTTCAATCGCTTGAAAAGGACGGCTTAGATTTAAGACTTTGTCGAAGCCAAGGTTACGACAATGCTACAACAATGTCATTCACACAGGAGTACAAACAAGGATTAAAGAACTAAATCCAAAAGCGATTTTCGTACCATGTGCAAACCATTCTCTCAATTTATGTGGCGTACATGCTTTTGGTAGTGTTTCTGTTTGTGTCACATTTTTTGGAACTTTGAAAAGTGTGTACAAGATGTTTTCTTGTTCAACACATAGATGGGAGGTACTAAAAGAAACCGTAGGGGTGACAGTGAAAAGACTTAGTGATACTAGGTGGAGTGCTCATCATGATGCAGTAAAACCAATCTTTAAAAATTTCGAAAAGTTGGTTGATGCTGTAGAAAAGTTGTGTGATGCTTCTGAAAATCTAGATACGAGAGGGGCAGCGGAGGTGTTGATGACAAACATTTGTAACTTCAATTTTCTTTGTTTCTTGCATTTATGGTACCACATTTTATTAGAGGTGAACCATGCCCAAAAAGAACTCCAAATCAAAGGTATTAGTTTGGAAAAGTGTGTATTGAAGGTGAGAAGCTTGAAAATCTTTTTAGAAGAGAGTCGAGAAGAACTGGTCCATAAAGCCTTAGAATATGCGACCACAACTTGTGCTGAAATGGACATTGATATCGAATGCAGAAATCGCAAGCGAGTTAAAAAGATGATGCCAGGAGAAAAAGCTAAAGATGCAGGTTTGACTCCACAACAAGAAGTGATGCTATGTAAGAGTGCATCGACAACTTTTATGTGGGGCTAGAAAAAAGACTAACATCGATGAACAATGTATATGAACAGTTTGCTGTTGTACACTCAGAAAATCTTGTAAAGGCAAGTGATGAAAAGATAGAAACTTATATACATCAGTTCACAGATACTTTCAATGATTTAAAAGAAGAAGAAATATTACCAGAAGTTTTAATCGTGAAAATGTTTCAAAAATTGATGATGCAGCCTCATGGACATCATTGCAAATGCTTAAGTTTATTATTGAAATGGACTTTCGTGAATCGTTGCCAAACATAACTGAGGCACTTAAACTGTTTCTTACAATTTGTGTGTCCGTGGCTTCTTGTGAGAGGAGTTTTTCAAAACTGAAATTAATTAAAAACTATCTCCGCTCTACAATGAGTCAGTCTCGTTTGACAAGCTTGGCCATATTATCAATTGAAAATGAGATTGCAAAACATGTGAATTTTGATGATTTAATCCAACAATTTTCAGAAGTCAAGGCTCGGCAAAAATATTATCTTAAATCATTTTAACTTTTAACTCTTTAATTAAAAATATGTTTTTCAAGGTCCTTCTTAGCAACGTTGGAAGGGAAAAATTTGAAAATGATAAATCATACAGATTTATACCCTGCTATCATATGTACCTTTACTGTTAGTCATTTGTGCACACACACACAAATATATTAATATTATATATAATATTATTATATATATATAATATATATTATATATATATATATATTATATATATTATTATATATATATATATTATATAGGCCTATATATATAGGCCGGCCCCCGCCCCCAAACTATGTCAGTACGCCACTGCAATATATATATATATATATATATAATATATTATATATATATATTATATATATATATAATATATATATATATATATATATATATATATATATATATATATATATATTGCAAAATTATATTATGTATGGTTTTTGTTTTCAATTCATTGCAGAAGATGTTGCTAAGAAATATGCAAGCTATTATAAATTATTTTATTTTCCTTTTTAATTTTATTTTGCTTCTATCTTCTATAAAAATAAGAATTATGTAATCATAATATCATCATAATATATATATGTGATCATAATATCCATATAATATATGTGATCATAATATCCATGAATAATAATATGAAACCCTAAAAGGTTCGAAATATGTGACCGAAGAACCCTTAAAGGGTTCCATACTGAACCACCTATATAGGTATTTCTGGAACCCTAAAAAAGTTCTATATGGTTATTTTTGAAACCCTTAAAGGTTCCAAACCACCTTTGTACACGGTTCTTTTTGGAACCCTTCGGAAGGGTTCCAGATGATACCCCAAAAGGGGTTCTAAAAACGGGACAACGTGGGGAACCCTAAATGGTTCTATCTCGAACCTTTTTCTAAGAGTGTACGCAAATTAGTTGCTCATCTTTTTATTAACGTTAGGTGTGTGGGTTTTAAAATGCAGAACACTTTCTTTGCCTATTTGCTGCAAATCTTCTTAATTTTTCACATTTCTACTCTAACCGTGCTTATCTGGTTCTCCACACGGTTAGTTACGCTATCAGCCAAACATACTGAAGGAGGAATCAATACCTTAGAAACCGTGGTTGACTAGAGGGTGCTCCAGTAAGTCCACTCTTTCAACAAGTTGGAGGAATTCTAGGAGATAGCTTTGGTAGAGTTCTGTGA
>JABUQX010016407.1:0-17500 GCA_015478945.1 Trachelipus rathkii | reverse complement strand
GACCCAACAGTACTTGATAAGATGGTCCATATGGGCTCCAAGTTCAGCTTGGCTGCTTTTTTTCGATTGGGAAGTACAGGCCAGCATCAAAACCTCAAAACTGCAAGAGATTAACTTCGAAAGACTTTCACGCGTTTTCAATCTTTTTCCCTTTAAGCAGCATTTATTCATATCTGTTTTATCTCAATTAACACCAAAAGCACTAAAAGTTTATCCCTAATCACAGTAACCATAACTTAGTTAAATTTGGCTATAATAATTAATCAATATAAATATAATAATAATAATAAGAAATAATAATATTAAGAAACATAATATTACATTATTAGATGAAAATAATAATAATAATTATTTAAATAATAATAATTATATAACTATTATATTAATAATACAAAAAATATTGGTAATAAAAGAAATATAATATGTAAGAATACAGTAACTATTAATTATTATTATTTTATTATTATTATTACTTATATTATTATTATTATTCATTTATTATTGTTATTATTTATTAATTATTTATATATTATTATTATTATTTTATTATTTATTATTTATAATTATTTATATTATATATATATATATTTATATATAATATATATATATATAGATATATATATATATATATAACTATAAATATATATATATTATATATACTATATTTATATATCTCTAGTCTTTCCAGAGACAGAGCGCAAAACGCCAAATAAATTATTTAGATAGAGGGCGCAAATTTGCGCTTTTGCGCTCTTAAAAAAGTTGCTGAAACAAAATGCAAATCGCACATTTAAAAATTCGCGCAACGCAAAAAAAGTTAATTTTTAACCTAATATTTTTAGATGGAGTAGCGTAAGGTCACTCCATCTGATATTATAATATATTATAGAAGAATACTTTATTACATGCTAATTATATATTATATATATATACTATATATAATATTTATATATTTTAATAATATATATATATATAAAAATATATAGTGTATCATTATATACCGGCAAAAAGCGGAAAATTTTAAGGAGAGATTTTTATTTTTTTTAATTTGTATTTTGACAGCATGAACCTTCCACTTTTATTCAGATGTGAATAGCCCTATGCACAAAACATTTCCACGAAGCGATTTTAAACATATTTAATGCTGCCGCCCCCAGAACGATGGAAATTGAAAAAAATTAGTGAAAACAAATTGCCTTAAATCGGAGATGTTTTGCGGCGTTTGTGTTTCCTTTCACATTTGAAAAAGAAACACATAAGCGAAGCGCCTTGGCAATTTTGTTATCTGATGAATTTTTCCATTATTATAGCAAAGAAAATACTCATCCAACAAAACGCAAAAACCGATTTGTTAGCAAAAAATATTGAGCTGCAATGACAAGTACAGGATTTTTGCAATACAGAAAATCCAAACACAAGCAGAATGCATTCCAAACAAAAAATGAAATGCGTGCGTTTAAGGAGAAGGTTAAAACGAACCTTTTGATATTGCTCACAATGTTTCACTACTACAAATAATGACGGCTGAAGATAAAATATTTCTTGCAGCTCAAAGAAAAAAAAAAAGAGAAGACGTGGCACAAAGCAACAATGCGCATTAGAAAAAGCTCTTGCTTAGAAGAAGCTAGAGCTATGAGAAACGGAAACGGTAGGAGAGATTGGACGCGCAAAACACAACACGTGAAAAAATTATAAGGAAGTAAATGATCAGTTCAGTTGTAGAATTTTTAGACTTGCAAGTCTCTACTAGCGGATACTTCAAACTTCTGCACCAATACTGATTCGACACGACGAGTGATGAACCCAAACCCAACAACCTCATCTAAGTGGACAGTCAAGAACAAAGCGTATCTTGTAGACACCTGAATGGCAATGACATCTGGACAGGACAAAAATAAAGCGAGTCGATCGCCAAGTGCTTTGTATGGTAGTTAGGTATCTTTACTGTGTATGCCCCTTGGAGTCGAATCTGTTTATGACGTTCGTTTTGGATTAGAAGTACAATATGCCAGAGAAAGAAGCGACTCTACGTTAAAAAAAAATAGTCCTGAGGACTTAATTAAAGTTTTGCAACAGCATTTACCATCGACTGTACATTCTGGAGATAGCTAAAATTTCTACCAGATTATTCTCTCGGTTTCAGAAATACAAGACGGCTACGCTTTTACTAGTATCAAGCAGAAGTAAGCCTCAAAAAACTAATTAGCAGTCCCAAAAACTTGTTTCAGGAAAGGGCATTTGATATTGCGAATGCTTGTAGTAGAATTTTTGGAAGATTGGACTATGTAAAATTAACTATTACAGGCCATGTGTTTTGACATTACTGTCACCAATACTGGTAATAAGCAAGGAGCCTGCACTATAAAAGATTCCAAGCTTGGGCGATCACTGCCTCAACTGGCCCTGTCGACATCATATATAATGAAATAATTTCGGGGGGATATGGTTTTTTTTGATTTGGGGGACAAGTGCCTTATGGAGCCACCTGCTGGAAGCCCAGAGGGACACAGCTGTTTAGAAAAACGATTTCCAGGAACCAAGTTAGCGAAAACAAAATATTAAGACAATTCATCAGGACTACCACAATCGAGCAGCATTCCAGAGAAAGGCAATTATTGCGTTCTGCAAACAGGAATTGGAAAGAAAGATGGCATTCCAAGAAAATGATTTATCGCTGAACCTTTTTGAACAGTTGACCTATATATAATTTCTTGGAAGACCGTTCTCTCCTAAAAGGAGGTTTCATTTTTGTTTAAAACCAGGTGTTCATGCATCAAGCAAAATTGGATTGGCACCGAGTCAACTAATTTCAGATTCACAAAATGACTAGAAGAGAACTCACTGGGCTGGGAAAAATTTGTTCAGTTTGCAGTCATCTATCGTGCGGGCAATTGGTTTTGGTGAGTGCTAACTCGTTAGTTCTGCCTTCAATTCTACCCAGAGAACTTTAAGGTTATAAACGAAAAGGATCGTATTTGCAGTTGCTGCAAAAAATCTCTCTGTCAGCACTTGTGGTACATGAACGACGTAGGGATGCCTCTCAGTTCCATTTTTTTTTTACAGATGAAGTAATCGAACGCTTCATAAGATTTTATGGTTTGTAAAACTTTACGAATACCTCAGGTGCTGTTAAAGCAAATATTTTTCTTCCGAGAACAAGTTTGTCGACTCCCATCATTTTTTCAATCCGATCCTTCAAAATTTAGAAAGAAAGTAAATAATAATAATGATCCAGACATACATATTAATAAATACAATTTGAAAGTGATAGACGCAATAAAAAATGGTTCATGAATAATATAATAAGTTAATATAAGAATAATAAAAAAATAATTATTATAATATGAAAAGTCTTCAATAAAAATTATATTTCCTTATTATAATTTATATCACATAGTCATCATAGATCTCCTCATAATACATAAGTGCATACATTCTAATCATATAATTTAATGTCAATTATTTAATAAATAATACTCAATAATGTTGCTATTACAATCCTTTTTGTAAATCCCTTCAAGCGTTTGTCATTTATAGACTTCATTACAATTAAATATTGTGAATAAGTGTAAGACAGTCTATATACCTAGTAAATGTAGATATCTTCTGCAGAATCGTAGAATATATAGCAGTAAGTATATGTTATTCCATATAAATGAATCAACAAAGTCCTGAATAATGAGAAAGGACATTTTTTGGTGTGTTAAGATTATATTAGGAAAACCAATGGATGTAATTAGGGCCGTACTTATTCGTGAATCACTATAGTTATAATATATAGTAAAAAGCCTGTCAATACATGGCTATGTCTAGTATTTATCTTTACCTCCATGTTATATATATATAATATATTATGAGTATACAGTGGTGTTGAGTAAAGTTCGACATGATTTAATATAGACAGTATATACAGATAGAATGTAAATAAATAATAAACTATAAATTAAAACAATAAAAATGCACATTAAAAATTATATATAAGGTTATAATGCCTAGTTTTCGTATTTGGCTATCTTACAGTCTAACGCTCTCTCAGCTATCGATTAAATAAATCGTATCGTATACCATATTTCTATATAAGCACTAGTTTTACGGTTGCCAGTTCTAGATACTCTAGTCTCTACAAATGAATTCTTATATATCTTATTAAAACTGCTTACTAATAACTTATACAAAATCCAGCTGTTTAGTTGGATATTTGACTTTCAAGGTATAGGTGGTTAATATTATTCTTTATAGGGGTAGATAGGTATATGAAAGGAAATTCAATATGTTAGCATTTTGGAGATATTTTTCTTCATAGTTCCAGTAGTATCCTATAGTCTATATACCTAACTAATAAAACCTTAACATTAAAATTTGTACACAACAATTCTTTCGGACAAATGGCTTACAAAAACCTAAGACGATAACCCACGTAGGAAACAATGGGAACTTAGTTAAGGGATTTATATGTAGATGGGTTAGTGTTCGCAGTAAAAGATTTTCATGTATATTTGTATGGATAATAGTGATTTTACGTTGAAGTAGATTTAGGTATCTAGGTTGTGTTATAAAAAATGGTAAGAGCTTAAAATACAATTGCCTATTACTGCTATCTTCTTGTTGTAATAAGGAATGAAAGTGTGTGTGAGTGTGTGTGAAGAATTCTCTTAATGTAAGTTTTCTTTGACGAAGGTCTGGGAAGAGCTTTCGAGGAATTGATCTTTACTAATGCGTATGCGCATTTTTAAGTTGTTTTGCCAGTTCTATATTTTTACCAAAAGTTAGATTTTATAATGATTAAATTTATTATTTCAAATTGTAACCACTTACATAGTTGCAGTACCGAATTTTCATACCTTTAGTTTCACTCTACTTTAACTAAAGTTATACTACAGGATCTCCTCTATACATTAACTGACCAACGGTTACCTAAATTATAATGCAACACCCATATTTAATTATGTATTTTCGACGTTTTTTGAACAGGATATATCGTACTCAACATATATTAAATATTATATACCTATATAACTATATATTATATATATTATTTCTCATATATAATACTATATCATATTAATGACTACCTCAGTACAGTAATAATATTATCATATATAATATATACCTTAATAGTTAGAACTCTTAAATCATTATTTGGACACGGAACGATTGCTATTCCTGGTTACGAGATCCAAAAAAAACAAAATCTGATTTATATTATGTAGGGCTACTATATTGATGAGTGGCTACTCTCATAACTAATTTCGTAACTAAACTTATAGCCATGAGTTCAGGGATTTACTACTTAGAAATTTAACTTTTTTATTTTTCTTATTTTTACTGTTATATTTAGTGATATAATTTTATTGATAAAATTAAAATATTAATTTATTGTGACAAAACAAATTAATAGATATTTTCGTATTCTGCTGTATTGCGATATTAATAAATATACGTATGATTAAATGCTTAATTAGGATCCTAACAGATCTCATGTAAACATAATGAAACCAAAGAGCTTTTCAACAAGGTAATCATAAAATAAATAAATTTCATTCTCGTTACGAGATATCATCAAGACCGAATTAAAACAAAATATAAGTAACCATACTATAATACTTACAAACGATGCATCGTGCATGAATTGCGGCTCATAAGATCTCAGCTCTACGATGATAGCCTACGGAGATTCTTTCATTCTTATAGTGTACCCACGCTCGGCACATAATTCATCGAAACCGCTTACGTAGGACAGCTCTCGTTTTTTGGCTCTCTGCTTTTTTCCTCGCTTATATATATATATATATTATATACTATATATATTTATTATATAGTTATAATATTATATATATATATATAATTATATATAGTTGTTAAATAAAGAATTACTTATATTATATATAATATATATATTAATAATATATATATTAAATATTATTATTATATAATATACTCCTCCTCGACCCCTAATTAGGTAGAACTGACAGTTTAAAGTTTTTTTCATTAATTTATAATTTTAATATTTTATATTTCATTTCTTTATCATATATTCTATCTGTAATTAAATTGCGTATGTAATGATATAATTCCTTTACTATTATTGCATTTGTTATTAAATAAGCTATTACGTATAATTTTAAAGTCCATTCTATTATATCTCTCATTTTCAGATACCTCAGGTGAAATATTTGCATATACGTATTCTCATAGTCTAGGCAAACACCCCAATAGGGACAGAAACACCATACGCACAATTCCTGCGTGCAAATATAACTGTGGAGCAGTACTGAATCGGTTTGGAAGCTTAATATCGGCGATCGAACCATCCATTGATTGGCTCAAAGTCTATTGGTTAAGAGTTGCCAGGTGTCCAGACAGCGGAACTCTAGAGCAGACATACTCACGAGTCTCCTTATTTTTTTTATTTACATCTCAACGAGAGGTGGCGATTGCTGTCAACGCCGCGACTGTCCCCTTACCATCGTTTAGTTTGATAAACTCATACGTCGGCATCTCTTGCACATATGTAATATATTTATTCTTAATAATAATATTTAGAGAATAATAATATTATATTAATTTAATAATGAATAATATATAATAGTATAATTATATAAATAATATAATAAACATTAATAATGAATTAGAATAATAAATTCGTAGTCATTTCTAACATTCTCACACGGTATTGAGATTGCAGGCGCCTTGTGCGTTATCTCTTATCTGCTCCCTAGGTGCAGGGTTTATGCATTTCTCTAAAATCAGCTTATGTTTTTTCTCACATCGCCGCTCACAGATTCTAAACTGGAACGCTAATTATTTATGTTGTGTGTGTGTCCCGTGTGTGTTATTGTCCCCTATCCTGAATCACGAATATATTCTTCTCATCCAGTAACTTTCGACTTTAAACACACACAAAAACGATCTCTCCTCCGCTCTTCGACTGCTATTCTGTGTTTGGATGTTTCCCTTTGTTATGATGATTTCGGTTAGTCTAACATTGTTTTATTTGTGCAGTCTCGCTGATAAAATTCTTGTATTCACCATTCTTCGCTCACCTCGTAACAGCTATATTTCTCCTCTCGAAAAAGATGCGAATACGCCGCTCTTAATTGCTCTCGTTATCGCTCTGATTTCGTCTCACCCTTAATTATTTTCTTTTTTATTACTTATGTATTGGGAAAAAACAGTCGACCCTTCATTCTTTAACACATAACAATTCTCAAACACATAATATAAAATACTTTCATTTGTTCTTCGGATCATCTGGATCTTTCTCAATATTCTCATTTTCTTCATTTTCTTCTCTCGTCCTCTCGTCTCGATTGATTGTTCTTCCTCATAGATACCGGCGCCTCTTTTTCGTTACTGCCTAGGGATTCTTCCCAGAAATCCGCTGTACCTCGTGGGGCGTAATAAAGTTGTGTTTACTCATTTTTACCTACAATATAAATGTTTTTTTTTATCGTGACATTTCATATTTTGTGGGTGTTGTTTTGCCATGAACAGAAATACACTGCGTGCACTAGATAACTTACAGGGAAGACCATACTTTACGCGTCAATAGCAACCCACTCTCAGCGTTGATGCACTTTATCGTGTGTCGTTTCCTATCTAAGCATACCGAATTTTTACAGTTTTTTCCCTTCCGGAATATTGACTACAAATAAGTGATATATTAAAATTTGGCAACTTTTTTAGACCTAAGAATTGTATTGGTACAGAGTACTTCCCACAAGGTAAATCTTCTTTGAGACCGGCCTTTACTATGAGTTCAGAAATGTTTTCAATGCTTGACAGTATTTAAAGACTCTCATTCTTTCTATTGTGTACGCCTGCCATATTTACCTCATTGTCTACAATATGTAGAGAAATGCAAAAGCTCCTTACTCCATATACAACCTTCTATCTCATTTGGGGAATATAATAATAATATAATAATGTAATGAATTTATAACTCCTCATTTCTACTCTTATTTGAATCTTTAATATATATAGTCATAGTGAATTAATTCATTTATTTTATTCCTCCAATAATATATTTATCGAATCAATACTAAATAATATATAATTTAACATTAATAGATTTATAAATAATAATTCTTTTGGAAAAAGTCAATAATTGTGGTGATAAAAAAGAATAAAAAGTGCTTCTAAGAATAGAAAAAAAATAATCATATCAATTTAATAATATCTTAATCATATTTATATATAATATTACTAATAACTATAGATCTAATAAATATAAATAATAATGGCATAATATGATTTGTCACTCCTTCCACTTTATCTAATAATCTTCTTTACTTAATTTTTTTACAGTGTCAGCGTTAGTCGTGGGTAGAGGAGATGTTGTTTCTCATTTCAAACCTGAAAATATTCAATTTTTCCTCTTACTGGTAATCATATTATACATAATGTTGGAGTGAGGATGCATACTAGTGTCAAAGTCTCTCGCTCGCGCAGTTTCGTGGTGTTGACCTGACAAATTCGCTTATTGGACGACGTTCTTATGTCTGGGTTATTCATTATCTTTCACTTTATACCAAGTCATTACAAATAAAATCTTTAAATACACGGATTAGGAATATGTTTTGATTATGTCACTATTGTTTGATATGGCCTCCGTTCAATTAATACTATGTCGTAAATCCCTATTCTTCTATCAAACCTTATTTCTATAAATATATTAGTTTCCTATATGCTTTTACTTTACTATTACTATATTAATGATAATATTTATTTCTTCTCATTTAATTTCTTTTCAAAATTTTACTTAATTATTTACTCTTGTTATGAATATATAAAATAAGATCGGTATATGATTTATATTATTCGCTCGTATAGTTCATATATTATATTTTATTTATTATATTTCGCACCATTCTCATGTTTTGTCGCCACCAGCTGCACGGGACTGTGAATCGGAGTCTTAGCTCTCATAATCTATATAGAGATGTAGAAAAAATGGTTTCTTTTAAAATGTGAGCTCAATTAGGTACCTTTTTTCATAGTATTTAATAATTCGGGTACCTTCGTCTTATCTGATACAGATAACCACATCATATTTGGTACCAACATAGCTTTCGCTCTTTATCAAACTATCTTCGGTCGTTCTCGCGCGCGCCATACAAAAATAAGCTCTACTTCATTAGAACACTTCCTGCAGGGCTTTGCTTCTTCCTGTGATTCATACTCGCTGCATGGCAATATTTCGTTGAAACCCAATATTCCTGTCCTTTTGTCTTATGTGAAGGGCAATCTATAGCATCTCGCAACTTTCGGACTGGGTTGCCTATAATGTGTCACAAGAATTTCCAATAGCTAATTGGTAAGTAAATGAACAACTTCATAACGTTTTTAAATAGCGAAACAAATCATCCATATGTTAAAATAATCAGTTAACTCACACTAAGAAACATAGTCAAACATTAAACAACCTTATATTAAAATAAAATAATAATGTCTTGGTGAGGGGGGAAACCTCTATAACTATCAACATAACTCCTCTAGGTATATTGCTATATTATAGGAGCTCTATATATATAGAGATCCTTTACTATATATAATTATAGTATAACTGTGATATATAGCTCATCTATATAGTATAGTATATTAATGTAGTAGTTTTCTGTTTTTTAGATTCTTTGTACTCTGAGTAATACTATTATGGTTCTATATTATAATCAACTCATTTCAATAATAACTCAAACGACGTTTGCTCCTAAAGCTCTAAACAATCACACCACAACCTATACAAGGGTATACATCCTTACTCGCAAAATAGCACGCCCTTTTAAGCTCGTATGCATTACCGCTTATATCATTCCTTTACCCATGTTTGCTACTTCTCAGGTGACACATAAGCGAAACGGTGTTTCGGCGCATGTGTGCGCGGTAAGTAAAGATTGAGTCGTTCTCTCATTTCAGGTAGTATCACCCGCGGCGACTTCGCTCGTTTTATGTGGTATTCTATGTATAGCTGAGGAGATTTCGAAGAACTCGCCATTGTTCTCAAAATTCAGGCCCTAAAGAATATGAAGGCTTTTAGTCAGTATATAGCATCAGGTTCTGATGATGTAACCTTAGTGATACAAAATGTGCTCGATATACGCATTGTTTAAAAGTCATTTCTGGTTATGTCGAAATCTTCCGAGATATTCACAAAATTAAATGAAATTGATTTTCATTAATATATAAACAGGAACTGATACATCTAAATGAATCTTAAGTGCCTTGATTGCAGTTTGTCGTTTTATTGGTAAGCAGTGGTCTTTCTTATCTTGTACATACCATGAGATGCACGCCTCTGATTTACCCGTGTCTAAGTCGGCAGGTGCTCTATGTAATAGGTAGAGTATATATACTCATTATATTCATACTTGTACCTCCATATTCACTTTACTGTTTCTCGATACTCTTCGTGTTACTTAAGTGTATATAGACTAACATAGGGGTAGCTCTATATAGTGTATACTAGATTTAATTACAGTCTGATGATTATTTATGCTATTAGTTATATAGATTGATGTATATATGTAAAACTATCTCTAATATAGGTACTAGGTTCGCCTGTCTCTATATATACGCGGCGTATTTTTTCTTGTCTTATTTCCGTAAGTATTTGACTAACTATTATCTTTCTGTATGATAGTAAAATAATAAATAATTTCATCTATTCCTATTATCTTCTGTGTTTACTCATGTATTACGCTTGAATATTTATTAATTTATACTCCCCTAACACTTTACTTTATACTATATAAGCTAGCTTAGTCAGTATCTTGTATGCTATACTCATTTCTATGTCAGTAATATTATTGATTAATGTTTAATTGTATCTTATATTGAGTAGTGTGCTGATTAGATTTAACACCCTCTCCTTGAATAGTAGGCTCTGCTCACTATAATGTGAAGTATTTATAATCTTTATAATGAGTTTGATTAATTTTTATAGTTCTGAAAGATTATAATATGATAATATTATAATCAAAATATAAAATCATAAGTTTATCGATATATATCTATCCTCTATTAATTCTGTTACAATTCGGCCATAGTTACATTAAAACCAAAATCCCATTTAAGAAAAATGAAATTTTATAAAATTAAAATATATTAATAAAATAGAACCAATTTGAAATATCTTGCCCATTCACATTCTCGTAAAAATTTAGACATATATTTAACTATTTAATAATTCTTCTCATCAATGTATATCATGAAGTTACTAATTATTTTGTTGTGAGATTTAATGTTATTGTGAAGTGTGATTTTTCCTGTCCCTTTAGCTCGGATTTTCTCTTTCTGTGTGACATCACAATTTTGATGCTTTCTTTTCGTATAACTACTAGAGTTGGTGTAAGCATAGATTATCGATATATGAATATTTAAAAGTCGAGATTAAATGAAAACATATTAATAGCATATTAATACATAAAAAATTAGGATGTGTGGATCAAAATTAATTTTACTCTATTAATCGTAATTAATATTGGTTTATATAGAATAAGTCATAATTAATTTATCATCAAATAATTAATTATAATTAATTCTATTTAATAAATATATAATTATTAACAAACTCAACATCAAATACATGACGCTATATTTTTATTAAATAACGAGAACTAATTCTATATAATATTAATATTTCACTATTATAATAAAATGAATAAAATTATTAAATAATTAATTGCACAATAATAAATCGGAATAAAAACTCAGAGTGATAAATATACATAATAATATCGATTTACAACCACAACATCAACATCTAACATTAACCTTTCTCGGAAGACAATAGTTAAATTTGCTCTCCAGCTGGAAAAATTATAAATTTATTTCTAATATGTCCAAAATTTTATTTCGAGTGTTACTTCTCGATTTTTTTTTCTTCTTTTCAGATAATGTATTAAAAGAATTTCTTTCCTCTTCCCTATGAGTAACCCATTGCTCCGAATTTAATAATACGAGTTTTAGTTTTGTCGAACTTTTATTATCTCATTCTATCTGACTCTGAGGTGATTTTTCTCGTAAGAGCCAAAGTTTGTGAGAGTCTCTACTATTGATCTTTTGAAGGCTTAGACAGGTCCTTTTCGGGGGAAGTCTAATTGTTTTTTCTTTCTAGTGGGCATCAACGAAAAGATGTAAATTTTCGGCAGTGTTTTTTTATCTTTTCGCCTTTAGATTTTAAAAGCGAAAAACATTCGGTGACGTAACAATCGAATAAATAAATTTTTTACGCAATATAGAATTTTTTAAAAAGTATATTGTAGGAATTGTATTGTCATGCTCTAATAGTAAATTGTTGTAATGAAATTTATGTATTAGTTATTCATTATTATTATTATTTAATTTACTTATTAAATTTATATTAATTATTTTTTATATGTATTATTATTATCTTATTATATGTTCTTAGGTATTATTTACCTGCCTTATATATCCATGTGATTATATAATAATATTAGTTAAGCTAATAACATTATTCTAAATTTTATATATATTTATTTTTAAATATAATAATTCATATAATCGTTAAATTAATAATACATAAATTATCGTATTGTTAGTGTTATAGTGATTGCTGTTCCCATATCATGGGAACGCGTCTACTGTGTCCATGGCCTAATTATTATCCTCTCTCTTCTCTCGAGTGTGACAAGATGATTTGGCAGGTAGTGCGTTTTTGCTTTTTACTCTCTTTGATTTGATAAGAGGTATTAGGTATTATAGACGTAACGATCACTCCGCATGTAGCTAAAGTATCGCTCCTTCATTTTGCTAGCTATTTAAATAAGTCGCAGGTCGTGTGAGGGAAAGTTCCTCAAATTTGCGTAAAATAATATGTAATTCTACCCCCGTAGCTGATTTCCCGTGAGTCAATAGTGAGTTTATCCTAGGTAACATCTCGACGAATGAGAGTACGCCGACTCAATTATCATACTTCTCCTCTATGTGAATAGATCTCTCGGTTCGTGTGTACTTTTATTCTTTTGTTTGTTTTCATAATTAGCTTCATATGAAACAAATGGTATTTTTCTTTCAATGTAGAATGCATAATACATGTTTATATAATGAACTTAAATCATAATACCTTCAATTAAATATTATATAACGTTATTGATAAGTATTATATTTATATATTAAATTTATTGTTTGAGAAGTCTGTTATATATTAAATATAATTATCAGGCTTATTAAATTGCAGATTAAAAGTATTCTTCTATCTGCAATTTGTTTTTTACGCATCGAATACATTATATGGTAATGATTAATTGTATTGGTTTGTTGTTTTTTTGGTATGTGTACATTGCACGCTTTATACTACTTTTTGAAAAAAATGTCAACTTTATTAGAAATTAACCCAAGGTTAAGGTTACAAAGTTTATAAATAATATTATAGGTTAATTTATCATAATGTATGCACTTAAGTAAACTGCTAGACTATTTATTAATGTACAATGAATTTCTTAAGAGTGATTTTTATATATTATATGAACAAATTTTAGTTTATTTTATGTCTTGTCTTTCGGTAATCCACTGACGCTAACTTGCTAACCGTCATTATTAGTGACACATCGGCGTAGCTTGAGATTAGATTCATATTAAATCCTTACCTCTCTCGTTATGTTATAATATGTATGTTCAGAAGTCCTTCTTGACACTCGTTCTCCGTCTCTACTAGTATCCTTGGCGCTTCGTTTTCTTGTAATTCTCTCTGAAGGTTGAGTCATTCCATCAATCTTATACAGTATAACATTATAATTATTTCATACATATATATATTATTATATTTATAATATATATATATATATATAATTATATATTATTATATATATAATATATATATATATAATATTTATATATATATACTTAATATATTAATATATATTAATGATATTTATATACTATATATATCTCAAATGTATTCCCTTAATATGGGTAAACTTATTGTTTCAAGGTAAATTTCTATGTTATTTACTTAATATATTAAAATATATTTTACTTATATTGTATCAAGACATTGACATTTTGATAAACAAGGAAATAGTTTTTATATTATCGGTACGATATACTAATAACGATAATCTTTTATATTAGTTACTCGATGGCCAATCTATATACTATATTGATAATATCTTCTATGCATATTTATTATTATGTTTTTTCCTACATGGATACATTAGTAAGGCTATAAGTTGATATGATTTATATAGTCATCTTAGACCTCTTGCCTACGCCATGTAAACATCTAGCTGTACGCCAGAGGAACCGTGAGTCATTCCATGAATAATTAGCTCAAATTTATTATAATAGTTATAGATTTAATATTTTAATGTATATATATCGTTAATATAATTTTTTTTATTAGTTATTCTTATTTAGCTTAGGCTTATTTTTATTTTGTTATAGTATTTAATATAAAAAAATTTACATTTCGAGTGTGATGTTAAAATATATCTTATTATTATATATGCTTATAAATTATTAATGTACTATTCTGTTTTTGTTGTTTATCGTATTTAATTTTATCATCACCTTTACCAAATCCAATCAATTTGCTTTACTAGCCGAGTATTTATTTTTTATCATTTAAAATTTTAAATAATACATTTTTTATATATATATATATCTCACCTATTAATGGAATCATCAATATAGTAATCTCTACTCATATTTGTCTAAGTTATATAATATTTTGTGGATAATACTCAATACGATAATTTTAGAAAAGTATAAATATCATTTAAGTAGTTAAGATAATAATATAAAATTATTCTTATATGAAGAATCCGAATAATCTGACTTTTTATAAGTTTTTTGATGCACTTATATAGTTTTAATAGATAACTGTTCGTCAATTTTTCATTTTTATTCATTTCTTTATAATTTCATTTTCATTTGCTTCTACGTATCTCTTACAGAGTAGATTTTCAAAGCTTCTACATAGCAAAACAAAGTTAATTGATATAATTCGATTAGTATATATCTGCGATAATAAGTAGAGATAGCTGTATATATAAATGTGTGTATCCGAAAATTCATCTACTTTTTTCACACTTATATTTATCACATAATTTATTATGAATGTTCTTTGCACAGGTTATTATTCTTGGTTATAAGCTTTAGGATTTACTAGAAGGAGCTCATATTTTAGATAATGTATTACATAATCTTACCTTGCTATCTACTCGACCTGGGATTTTAGAAGGTGCTCAAAATGGTAGCTCGTGAGCGCGACGATCGCACCCTTTTATTACCATGTATTAAACTTGTTTTACCGACATTACAAAATCATAATCCAGTGTTGGGATGATGTTTCTGGTGCCATGTGCAGTTGTATCTCTCATACTATAACATACTTACATCTTGTAATCTTTCTCGTCTCTCTCGTCGCTTTTAGTACAACTACATCTCTTCTCTCTCTCTCTCTTCATTCTATCTCTTTTACTCTTCATTCTCTCTTTCCATATTTCTCCTACTCTCTCTCTTCTTCTTCTCTCTCCACTTCTCTCTCTCTCTTCTATTATCTTCATCTCTCTCTCTCTCATTATCTCTCTCTCTTTCTCATTCTCTTCTACTCATTTTCATAATTATATTATTATATATATTACTAGTATATAATTATATATATTATTTTATCATCTGATAATCTTATTTCATCCTCTCCTCTCTCTCTCTCTATCTCTCTCTCTTATACATAATAATTAATATATTATTACCCGATATTATTAATATATATATATTATATCTCCTTCTCCTAAAAAAAAATATAGCATCAGGAATATACTACTATGATTAATATATATATATTATATATCTAATGATAGTATATTATAAAATTAAGCTTGCCTACCCTGAGAGACAAGTGAAATTTAAATGATACTCCTGAATTGGCCGCGTTCTTGATTATAGCCGTCATATGTATATTTTAAAAACTATATTTAATAGTTTCGGATAAATCTAACTACCAAACATTATCAAGATGAGGTGCCATGGTTTTCCGTGTAGGAAAATTTCTACGTATAATTTTATGTAAATTAAAGGCTGCTTCCCAATCTAAGCATTTTTTTCAACTCTTTTTTTTATCAATGTATAGAAACCTAGAAATAATATAATATGAATAAAAATAAAATAAAAAAATAAAATAAATTATTATAGTATTAATTATAATCATATATAGTATATAGATATAAAGGGCTATTTAGATACCTTTTATTGTTTTCTCGTTAAAATAAATTAGATATACTTCCTATTAAATTTATTGCATTATATTACTACTAGAATTCTCTAGCGTCTAGAGAGTTGCTCTTGTATTATCTTACTGCTAGAATTCTCTAGAGTCTAAAGAGTTGTTCTTGTATTATCTTATTGCTAGAACCATCTAGAGACTATTTCCGTAGTACACTTTTCGGAACAACAACTATTTGCTTCAACCTCTTTTCTTCTGACCCCATCCACCCCCCGTCCCATCCTCGTATATACTAGTATATTTAATATTTATTTATATTTATTATACCTAGCATTGTCATTCTTAGTAAAAATAAAAAATAAGCAAATTTATAGAATAGATCTTATTTTATTTTTAAACGATATAGTAACCAATAAATTACGTTACTCGTAATAGCGCTCTCTAATCATATTACATTTAATTATTAACATAAATTTTTTTATATGTTATTTATTTTTTACATTATGTATTATGGTGAAATGCTTTACCAGATTCCAAAATGTTATTTACCTTATTCCTTGTTAAGCTATATGGTATAGTTTTTGGAGATATATAATTTTTTATTTTTTTTTTTTTTTTTTTTTTTACTTATTCTCAAGTGGCTAAAAACTATTATAATTTAAACTAAGCTATGTATTTCCTTTTTAATCAGTATATAGTTTAGCATATTTTAATATAGTGGTCTCATTTCCACAAGTCTTTAGTTTTAAAATCGTTATATCTGAAATCTAGCATTGGATTGTTAAGACGGGGCTATTAACAGACCGCTGACCGCTATATCTGCTTACAAGATATAGCGAACGGCTGGATGGCACGTTTTTTTTTCTTGCATTTAAGACGAACAAAATGTATTGAGATTGGCTTCCATAATAGGATTAGTATTCTTAGTCTTATCTATGCCGCTCCATTTTTTTATCATATATTTTAATAATGCCCTTAAATAAAAAAGATAAAATAATATATATTAAATACGCACTCGAACTATTTCACATTATAGATAAGCTATTATATATGGAAGGTTATACATTTATAATAATTATAATATAATAAAATATAATTAATATTATAATAATAATAATAATATATATAATAATATAATAATAATATATATTAAAATAATATAATAATAATTATGAATAATATAAAAATAAAAATAAATAATACATAATAAAAATAATAATAAATATATAATAAATAACTTAATCATAATTAATAATAATAATAATATATATTAAATATAATAATTCTAAAATAATTAATAATATAATAACTAATAAT
>JABUQX010016406.1:32500-34520 GCA_015478945.1 Trachelipus rathkii | reverse complement strand
TATTAATATATATTATATATATATATTATATTATATATATAATATATATATATATATATATATAATAACCGCTCCCAGGAAGGGTCAAGACCCTGTCAAAGGGGCCAGAGCTCTTCTCCATCTTCCTCTATCCTCCAGGACTCCCTCTTCTTTCAGCTCCCGCATCGACAGCATTTCATGGCTTCTCAGTGAGTCCTCCACCGAGCTTTCCCATCTTTTCCTAAGTCTTCATCTTGGTCTTGTTACCTACTGTCTCCACTCCCACCTTCTTTTGCCACTCTCTCCTCCTGCATCCTCTCCAGGTGTCCCCACCACCTCAATTTGGCTGCATCCATCTTATTCAATATAGCATTCACTCCAACCTCCTCCTTATTTTCTTAAGTTTCTTTGTCTGACTCTTCTAGTATTTCCCGCTGTAACCCTCAAATTTCGTACATGCTCTGCGGGATTGTATTCTTACTATCCTTCATTGGGTCGTTAACTTCATGTCTCTGCCCATTATAGAGAATCGGTGTACAGTCTCGTCGAATATCACCCTTTTCACCTCAATACTCATTTGTTTATCTTTCAGTATGGGGTATCCTGCTCTTACAGCTTCCCCATACTGAGCTATCTAAGCTATTCTACTTGTTATCTCCTGTACATTTCCTCCTCTTCCAAATACTCCACACAAGTATTTTCATTTCTCCACCATCGTTATCTCAGTCCCTTCCACATCTACTCTCAGCTCTCCTCTTCCTTCTCCCTTACTAACCACCATGATCTCAGTCTTTTCTGTATGTGTTCATAGTTAGACCGGCCTCTCTAAGCCTATTAGCAAAACAAGTCACCACCTCTCTCAGCCTATCTCCGTCTTCGCTCCAGCACGCCAGAATATCACAGTCCAAATCTCCTATATCCTCTCTCATCACCTTCTTTATCACTACATCCAAATATGCTACAAACAAAATTTGTGACAAACCACGCTTTCCTGTGACTCCAGTTTCTCACTCAAACCATATCCTTTATTCTCATTATTTCTCTCTTACATTAATTATTCTTATACATTACAAACTCTGCAGGGGGCTCCTCTAAACTTTTTATCCACTGCATAATTCTCTCTCTAGCACTTTCCATAGCACTCTTTTTAGTTCTATGGGTATCCCATCTTCCCCATCTTTCATTGCTGTCAGAGCCACTCTCCAACTCCTCCATAGTGATAACCTTCCCCTCCTCATCCTATCCCTCCTTCAACTATTCTCTTCTCCCCTCTCCCACCTGTGCCTCACTCGCAGTTAAACAGTTCTCTGAAGTATTCCGTTCATCTCTTGTTTGTCTGTTGATCTCACCAAAAATTCACCTTGCTTATCCTTGATTTTGCACACTTTTCTCTTTGATCCTCTATACGTTTTTTGCCAGTCTAAAAATCCTCTTCCTTTTGCCCTCACGTCTTCTTCCATCCGCCTCTCTCTTTGCTGCCTTTTCTTTTAATCTTCTTTTCATTCTCTCTGCTTCATTCATTTCATACCTTCATATACTGAGCCCTTGTCTATGTAGTTTTATTTTTCAATCCCCTTCTCATCAATACTGTTTTCCTCTTTATTGCCTCCTTCACTTCTTCAGTCCACCCCTCTTGTGTCTTTTCTTCGATCCTCCTACCCATCTTTTACCCAGGGTCTCCTCTGCTGCCCTTTTTACTTTTTCTTGTATCTCCCCCTATCTCTCTGACTCCTTCTAATTATTCTAGGCTCTGACTTATTATTTCAACATATTCCTTTCCTGTCTCACGCTTCCTTCAGTGACTCCACTTTAATCACATTTCTCTTTCTTTATTCTCTGCAACTTATCTGTCTTTACCTCCAGGTCCGTCACCAATAATCTATGATCCGAATATAAATTGTTGCTATTCCAGGTATCACTTTCACATTCCTTATTTAGCCTTATTATCAGACGATATTATATAGTCTATAATAGATCTCTGAATCGAATTCTCCTGTATATTGTTCCATTTATATCTTGTGAACCTATGTGAGTCCCTCTG
>JABUQX010016406.1:15000-20000 GCA_015478945.1 Trachelipus rathkii | reverse complement strand
TCCTCCTTGTTCTTCCCCCATTCCCCTCCGTTAAAACTCTCACTCTCTCAATCAGTATTCTCCCATACACTTTCCCTACCACACTTAAAAGACATATACCTCTATAATTCCCACATTCCATCCTATCCCCTTCCCCTTATACAGGGAACCAAACAAAACCACCTCCCAATCCTGTCGACCTCACCATTCCTCCAACTATATATTATATAACCCTTATAACAGCCATTTCCTCCACCCCTATTGTCCTCCCTTTCTGCAACTTTCCATTCTCACACCATCCAGACCTGCGGACTTCCCTTTTTTTCCATTTATTCAAGGGCCCTAATATAATTTCCTCCCATTTTGTATTTCATCCTATCCCCCTCCCCTTCCCCAATTCACTTCCCCATCCTCACCTCTTGGCCACATTCTTCCTCCCCTCCCCCACCCACTTCATTCCAATAATCCCCTAAAATACTCCCCCCACCTCTTCCTCACCCCATCCTCTCCTCCTATCCACTCCCCATCTCCTCCCTTAATCCTCTCCCCCAACCCCTCCTTCTTCTTCCTTTTTTATTTACTTCTTTCCAGAACATCTTGCTCCCCGATTCAAAATTTTCCGTCACTTTTCTACACCACTCATCTTTTGCTCTTCTCTTCGTCCTCTCAACCGCCCTTGTTTGCTTCCCACTCTAAACCCTTCATATTCCTGCCCAGTTTCTCCCTCTCCTACGTTCCCAACACTGTGCACATAAGGCCTCCTTTTCCTTTCACCACCTCCTTCACCTCCTCACTCCAACCATTCACTCCTTTCTCTGCTTGCAACACCCACCCTTTTTACTCCACATACCCTTCTAGCCTCTTCACATACTGCCCTTTAATCTCCATCCAACTCCCCTTCCACCTCACCCAATTCCCGTCCCTCTCCACGGTACTTCTCCACCTCTCCTCATACCTCTCCTAAATCCCTTCTTACACACTGTCTCACTTCCAATTTTTCACCTTTATCACTTGCTACTCTCCTCTTTTCTCCCCTTTCCCTTACCGTCACCTCTCCTCCCACCCTTATCCTAGCAACCACCAAATAGTGATCCAATATCCCCCTCCCCGCCCCTCTAAATACATTTACATCTAGTAATCTGCCTCTATCCTTCCCATTTACACACACATAGTCCAGTACCGCCCTCCCCCCCGTTATCTCACTCTTCCATGTATACTTATGATTTTCACTTTTTTTGAACCAAGTATTCCCCACTATCATTCTTCTCTCAACACACAACTCTAACAGACTTTCTCCATTAACATTCCTCTCCCCCACCCCAAATGGTCCTATTATTCTTCCCCCCCCCCCCCCCTTCCCACTCCTGCATTCAAATCTCCCAATAGACAAATTTTATCATTTACCCCAAAACTTTCCCAACACTCATTCAACTCACTCCAAAATCTTTCTCTCTCCTCCTCCCTCGCTCCATTCACTGGTGCATATGCGCATATAAAAACCCACATTTCCCCCCCGAATTTCACTTTTACCCACATTATCCTCGAACTCACCTGACTGCACAACCTTACCTTATCCCACACCTCTTTCCTCATAACTATTCCCACCCCTTCCCTCGCCCTCACTCTCTCGTTCACCCCTGATATCATACCCTTGTATTTTCCAAAGTCCATCTCCCTCTTTCCCTTCAGCTTAGTTTCAGTTACCCCTAGCACATCCAACCTTTTTTCTTCAAACATTAACCCCACTTCCTCCCTCTTCAAATCCTCGTTTACCCCTCTCACGTTCATGCATCCCACCCTAATTACCTCTCTCCTCCCCATCTTTTCCCTTCTTCTATATATATACACACTCAGGCTGCACGCTTTGTGGGACCCCCCACCCTAGGCACTTCCCAACACCTAAGGCCACCACCCCGCTCCCCAAATATACCCCAATAATAACAATAACAATAGAAATAATAATTAAAGGATAACATTAAAATATAAAAATATAAAAGGTTAAAACCTACAATCTATCAATTTATATCTATTCCCACACTCTCTCCCTCTTCCCCTTCCTTCCTCTCCTCTCCCCTCCCCCTTTCTCCCTTCTTCTTTCTTTAAAATTTACCCCGTTAAAACTTTATTTAAAATCTTTATTTAATTATTTAAAATTCTTTAAAGTATAATTAAAATAACGTTTCACCAATTACCTTCGTCTCCCTTAATTACTCCCTTAATATATTATATATATATATATATTATATATATATATATATTATATATATATATATATATATATATATATATATATATATATATATATATATATATATATATATATATATATATATATATAATATTAATGCTGCAACAGATGTAAAAGTAATTATGGCTGAGTTAAATAACTTGTTAAGTTGATCAAAGTTGGGATTTTCGTTTGAAGTGATTGCAATAAGTCGTGTAGCTTTTCAAATCTTTAATTTATGCATTGAACAAACTAAGAAAAGATTTTTTGTTGTTGTTGTCTTTTATCTTCAGCTCAAGCAAATATTGAACTATCATTCAAACTTTACAAAACTTTTTTTTTTTTTTTAAAGATTACTTCAGAACCAATTTAATCTCTTTGAATCTTTAAAGAAAACTAAGAACACTAAAAGCAATAACCGACGGCATCAAAGAGTACTTGTTTAAATTGTCTTTTTTTTAAGTACTTGTAACTTTCACAGCTTTTTTTGTCTTTAAATTCTTTAAAGTTTCACAAAGTTTGGTTCTTGAAATTTGTTCTTGTTTTTTGACAAAAAATGGTTTGTTGAAATTTGTTTAATCTTGACTTGAATTTATCAGGCTATTTTCCGAAGATAATTAATCAGCGAAAGAATAATTAATCAATTAAAGACTTTTATTTAATGTTCCCTCCTTAACGTTAATAAAGATTTAAATTACGATGAAAATTGACATTCAACCTATTTTGCTATTTTTCAATTTTCATATATATATATATATATATATATATATATGTATGTATATATATATTATGTATGTATGTATGTATATAATATATATATATATATATATTATATATATAATATATATATATATATAATATATATATAAAAATATATATATAATATAATAATATATATATATTATATATATTATATATATGATATTATATATTATATATAGTATAGATATATATATATATATATACTATATATATATATATGTATGTTGTATTGTAGTATGTATGTTTATATGTATGTATGTATATGTGTTATTGTGTGTGTGTATGTAATGTATGTATGTATGTATGTATGTATGTATGTATGTATGTATGTATGTATGTATAATATTATCACACTACAGCAATTATTTTCCCTAAACGAAATAATCTTTATCAATATAACAATAAATTCAGATTGATTAAAAAATTGGTTGTGCTTTGATAAAGGAATTTGTATGTATGCATGAATATAGCTCACTTTTAAATTTAGTTATTTCATTATATTTTTAATTAAAAGGGATCTACTTTTTAAAACACTCGTAAAATGAATCCGTTGTGAGTGTGCTTTAAAGAATCCCTGATTTGTTATAAAGTTCGATTTCAAAATAGCTAATAACTATTCTAATTGAGAAATAGGTTCTAGTTTTCATTTCATCTTACTATTGCTGTCCACTACCACACATATGAGGAGTAACATCTTAACAAGATATTTTTGTCAACCAGTAGTAACTGGTATCATCCTTTCAACCCTTAGTTTTCCAGCAAATTCTGTTCTGGGATATTTTTTGTCAACATTTGGTTTTACCCTCTGAACATAATCTTTGTATTTTTATGTTATTTACCAATACCTTACTTATTGGAATTTCTGGAAGCATGAGACTGATAGTGCAATTTTTTTATTATAATAAAATTTATGAATTTATATATTTCTTTTCCATAAAATTTGAAGCATGGAATTTCTACTGTTCCCCAATGGAACGTATTTTTTTTTTTTTTTTTTTTTTTTTTTAAGCACTACTTTTTATCCAATTGCTGAGGTCCTCTATTAAGGAAATTTCAAATTAAACCACAATGAGTTGTTTACTTTATCATAGTGATCTAAATAGGGATGACGTCCTATTAGTCCATATTCTTAATAATATTGAACAATTGAAAAGGAAACATACAAATATATATATATCGAATCGTCTTGACTAATTCTTCATCACCCTTGACCTGATATTCACCATTAGTCATCATTGCAATAAATACGTAACTTCCCCTCAAGTTTGTTGCTATTAACGTGGAACACTACTATTAGCATATGTTCCAGTTGAAATTTTAGAACTGATAACGTAACCTAGGCTAACCTAACCTAATACTGGTAATATTTCTTATGAGAATACGAAAATGATACGCATAACAGATTACATGTTGTAAGAGATTGCATGGTGTAAATAAAAAGATGAAAATACAAAATAGAGGTGTAAGAAAAAGAATTTCTATTTTGCGTTCAAATCGAAAGCGTCTTTCGAATTTCCATTTGAAACATCAATTTCATCCTCAAAGGATTCAATTATTAATTTAGAGAGTAGAGATTAATTAACTTAAAAATAGTTAATTACAGAAATATATAAAGAATACCCCTAGGTAAATAGTGAAGATGCACTATTGTTCTGTCGCTTGAGGTAACAACTAGCAGTCAAAGTTCCCATGCGCTAGGGCCTAGGGGTCTAAGCTTTGCTCTACATCCTCCCTTACTTTGTAATCACCCATACTTCACGCTTATTCCCCAATATAACTAAGGAATAATATATTTTGTTATATGAGTTAAGAAAGTTGAAATGTAAGCAGGAGTAATATCCTTAACTCATTCTTATTGTTCCTTATATTAACTAGAGATTAAATATTCAAAATGTTATCAATATAATCTCATAAATAAAAGTCTTAACATTTATATTTTCATATACTACATCTAAGTATAGAACTTTAATATGTGATAAAACTCTGATGAAATTTTGGTATTTGATAATTTTAAAATTAAACAAAAAATAAA
>JABUQX010016406.1:0-7500 GCA_015478945.1 Trachelipus rathkii | reverse complement strand
AAAAAAAATCACAAAGAAGATTAATCTCTCGAATTGAGAAAGACAAGGTGAAAATATCTCGAATTGAGTCAACTTTATTTTATGTTCACATCTCACGGTCATAGCCCTATTCTAGGAGAACTACTCTAGGTAATTTCTACCTAGGATCCGGACAAGGAATCGAACCCGGATCCTTTGCCTAACGACTCCGTCGCCTTCCTGATTGTGCTTCGACTATTTAGTTTATTCTCCCAGTAATGTCCATAACGAATGCTTGTTAAGTGGAGCAAGTATGATATGATGAAAAGCACAATAGAAATAATGATGAAAATACAGACAACGTTCTATTTTAAAATATAATGATTTTAATAAGGTTCAAATATTAAACATTCTTATTTTACTTATTGAAAAAAAAATGGACATCGAGAATAACGATTGATGGGATGTATGATGAGTTAAACCATACTTCCTTATCCGAGGATAAAGATTAATTAATATTTGAAGCTATATTTTATTTTCATTTTTTTAATTATATATATATATATATATACTATTTATATTATATTATATATATATATATATAATATATATATATATATATTATATATATATATATATATATATATATATATATATAATATATAATATATATATATAATATTATATATATTTCATCATCATCATCTATCAATCGTTCATGAGCTCACTCATCATCATCATCATCAATCATCATCAATCATCATCATCATCATCATCATCATCAATCATCATCCACTCATCATTCATCATCATCATCATCATCATCATCATCATCATCAAATCATCATCATCATCAATCATCATATCATCAATCATCATCATCATCATCATCATCATCAATCATCATCATCATCATCATCATCATCATCATCATCATCATCATCAATCATCATCTCATCATTTTCATCATCATCAGTCATCATCATCATCATCAAATCATCATCATCATCCATCATCATCATTCATAATCATCATCATCAACATCAACATCACATCAACATCAAACATCAACATCAACATAAACATCAACATCAAACATCAACATCAACATCAAAAAATATATCATCATCATCATCATCATCCATCATCATCATCATCAATCATCATCATCATCATCCTTTTTTTTCCCAAGACTGTGGGTAAGGTGCGTGCAATGCACCAGAAACAGAGAAGTAGTTGAAGAATATAACACAAGTCGAAAAGAAATTCCAGCCTTACCGCCCCTCTAAATTATTAGTGAGAACTTGTCGCAGTCATAAAATCCACTCTAGAGCTTCAACAGGACCACAACAGGCCCTCACTATGACATATCGTCCATGTGGGGTTCATCACTTGGCACAGGTGGACCACAACCATACCCCCTCACAAAACCCCGCCATTCACTCCTATCATTGCACCTTTCTTCTCGTCTCTGCCAGCTCACATTTTCTCTCCTCCAGCATTCCTTTACTGACTCATCCATTTTTTTGGTCTCCCAGCCGGTTGATTTCCACAACACTCGCCACTATAACATCCGCTTAATCAACTGACAATCTTCCTACCTTTCCACATGACCAAACCATCTTTCAACATACTTTCACTTATTTAATTCTCTATTTTACCCCTTTCTTCACACCACACAACTCTCTAATACGTTCATTCCTCATTTTATCAATTCTTCCTCACACCTAAACACGCCCCTAAGGATTTGTCCATCTGAACACATTGAACTTTAGAATCCTATACCTCTTATTCCAGACCATAGTCCCCTCACTACTATACACTATACATCCGGTAACAACAATACCCTCATGTAAGACCTAGTGCAGCTCATGATTTTATTCCCTTACATCCACGCAACGATTTAAATTGCACGCAGCCACCTTCTGCCATTCACAATATTCTTTAAAATTACACTCTGCATCATCCATTCCCTTTTCATGGCAACATAATAGTTTGCATATTTTAAACTCGAACACTTGTTCCAACTGCTCACCATCTAACATAACTTCACACAGAGAACTGTCCCTTCACTCAACAACCATACCTTTTACTCTTATCAACGTTTTACTTTTCAAAACCCCTCCTTTTGCACACACCCTTCCAAATCTCTCCCAATCCTCTCAAGCTCTCTTCAGATTCACCACACAAAAACCAAATCATCCCCAATATAATAGTTATTGCACCCTCCTCTCAAACATCCATTCTCCATCATTCTAAACACCATTTCCTGCCCCCCCCCCATCTCTAATTCTTTCTTACTTCATCACATATACAAATTGAAATAACCAGGAGACATAACACATCCTGCCTCACTCCACTCTTAATATTAAAAACTAACTTTTGACACCATTTATTTCTTACACACGCTTTCACTATCATCATCATCACTTTTGATTCCATTCAAGAAGCCTACCACCAACACCATATATCACTAACACCTGCCATAGAGTTTCCCTATTAACCCTATCATACGCTTGTTGCATATCCATAAAACCCTAAATACAATTTATTCTTCTCCTCATTTTCTCAATCATTTGGTAGAATGTAAGATTTGATCCACACAACCTCCTACCACTCCTAAATGCACCTTGTTCTCACCAATCAGTCTTCAGTTTGCACTCTTTTGGCCAAAATACCAGCATATATCTTTCCTACAACACCCAATAAACTAATTCCCCTTATCTCCCTTACTTTTATATAAGGGTACTATTACTGCTATCCTCCAATCCCTCAGAACATACCTCCATAAAACGCTTTATTACACAAACTTCCAAATTCATTCAATTATCATCTTCGCCTCCGTTCTTTGATCATTTCCAACCAGTAATTTCATATAATACCTGCAAATTTATACCATCATCTTCAACTTTCTCAACTCTACCCATTACCACCTCCTGCTAATGACCTCATCTCCAAAATACCTATTCCTCCTATATATATATAATATATATAATATATATATATATATATATATTTATTCTATTTCTTTTTTTTTATAATATATAATATAATATATATATATATATATATATATATATTATATATATATATTATATATATATATATATATATATATTATATATATATATTTATATATATATATAATATATATATATATATAATATATATATATATATATATATATATAGTATTATATATATATAATATTATATATACTATATATTATATATATATATATATATTCCATTCATATTCTTTGAAGCTAAAAACTAATCAAAATCCTTGGTTTATCATGAAGTTATCTTTTGTCTTCAAATCGTGAAACTCCTCCTTTATAAATTTCATCCTGGAATTGCAAAAAGTATACTCTTCAAGACCATAAAACTTTTCTTTGTAGAAAATGCAACAATCATTCTGTCCTCTACCTCGCACTCATTCTGATATTTTGCAATTTTAAATTGTCAACTCCAACTTTACTTCTTTCTCTCTCTCCCTCCTCTTCTATCTTTGTCTGTAATACTGCTGTTTTAACTTTGCTAAAGCTGAACTCTCAAACCTTTCCCTCTAATTCCACTCTAGACGGTTCCAGAGCTATTCTTTCTCCTCCTCCTTTCATCTCATTTAAATGTTATTTCTGCACCCTCTGAGGCTAACACTAAGAGGATGGAGAGTGCTGAAGTTATCCCTCCAGTGGTATTCAAAACTTGTGCATCTGAGCTTGCACCTTGGCTTGTTCATCTGTTTCTTCATTGCCTATCAACTTCAGCAGCATTCCCTCCTGCTGGAAGAGTGCATTCATCCAACATGTGCTGAAGAAGCAGGACTGCAGTCAACAATCCAACTATCGCCCTATCTCTTTAACTTCTGTTCTTCCTAAAGTTTTTGAATCTATTCTTAACAAGGAGATTTAGAAACTTTCTTAAATCTTCTAATCTTATATCTGAATGCCAGCATGGCTTCTGTAAGGACTACTCGACTGGTGGTGGTCTTTCTTTTCTCTCCGACTATTGGCCTCTGCTCTTCCTCATTTCGTGAATCTTTTTCTGTGGTGCTAGACATTTTGAAGGCTTTCGATAAACCTTGGCACAAAGTTTTAATTTCAACTACCCACTTTCAGTATTTATCCAGTTTGCTACTACTCCTACTAAAAGGGGCTAATCTATTCAACCCCCTCTTTTGATATAATTTAAGCCTTAGTTGCTTGGAATTCCTCCTCCTCTTCCCCTCACAAGGAGAATACATATGGTTGATTGTTTAGGATTTCAAAATGTGAACATGATTGCCTTTGTCAAATTTCAAGATTTTGACAAAAAATGGCATGCATCACAGCTCTTTAAGCTCCCTCCTCCCTTTCCTTGAGTTTTCTCTTGTACTTTGCTTACTAATGTCTACCTTTTTGCCAATTACTCCCATATTTCCTTTTCTTGACATTATGACTTCTTTATACCATACCAATATTGTCATTCCTCAAGATCCTGTTTTACCTCTTTTTCTACTTGACACTCCTTTCTTATACTCATTTCAAATCTTCATTCTCTTTTGCATTTTGAGTTAATCTCTAGACATAAGAATTTCGATCCTATTCTATTCTTCCTTATCTAAATTGGGTTTCCTACCTACCCAATTTAGTTTTAACTTTAAAATTCACCCTCTATAATTCTTCCTCCCAAAAACACTTCTCAGCTCTCCTATCTCTTTCGACTTTAGTCTCACATGTGGTCACTATGATTAATCTTGGTCACATCATTAGCAAAATAATTTCTTAGTTATATAACATTTGCTGCTAGACTAGCATTTAAGAACCTGGGAAATCTGTTTAAGTAGCAAGATTTCCTCTCCGTCACAGTAGCTCCATTTAATTAAGGTTCTTATCCTCCAGCATTTAGAGTAAAGAAAACACATCTGGGGGAGGAACAAGACTCCAGTGACATGCGAACTGGTAAGTTTAGTTTCAACAGAAACATCAACACAAGGACAGCAGCCTCAGGAATCTGATGTTAGTTCTGCTGTTCAAGAAAATAAAGACACTGATGAGGAAACAAATGTAGAAAAAAATGTTAAAAGCACTGAATCTGATGACAAATCTATTCCTAGTTCTCCCATTTTTAAAATTAAAAGTAACGTATCTGTTCTGTTAAAATAAGTTTTGATAAGGAGATCTATACTTGGATCGAAAACGCAAAAATACATTTAATAAATCATCTAAAGAACTTTACTTTATATTGTTATATATTAATTTGTTTTCCAGATGGATGAGGTTGACAAAGTAGAATCTATAAGACCACCAAGGAAGGGTGTTACATATTCATGAGAAACTTTTTCCTCACCAATCTAGAAAGCTTCCTATTTACCAGAGAAAATTAGAGACATAAGGAGCAAGTTGCAAAACTCAAAATGAAGGAAAATCTCATGAGAGCGATAAGTACTCCAAATCCTAAAAGACTATTTTAGAAAAGGTTAATTTTTCATTTATGCATTAAGATTAGACTGGACCTACCATATTACTTATCGTAATATATATACCCAAATATATAAGTTCCATATCATTAGTAATTGACAGGGTTCACTCATACAGAGGTGGATATGCAGAATTTTCACCTCTTCAGTTAAACCGGCACAGTGAACTCATATCACTAGCGCTTATATATATATTTACGCGAAAGCGATTACGGTACGGTATAATATAAATATATATATAAAAACCCCGCTCATGGACAGAGCCATCATCTAGGAGAGGGTGTACTCTTTTAACGTTCTGAAGCAGGACAAAGCCAAGCCCAAGGAGGAAGAGCTCACATTCTTCACCCAACCAGTTGCGAACCTAGGACCCTCGCTTTGTTTTGCGAGTGCTCTACCACTGAGGCTTAATCGGGTGCCCTTTTTAAATAAATAATACCCTAAAATATAATTCCATATATATATATATATATATATATATAATATTATATATATATATATATATATATATATATTATATATATATATATTATAATATATATAATAGTATTCTTGAGTATGGTTAATATATGATAATCGTTGATAAGTTATTGAGAATATTATGGAGTAAATCAGGGTAATTGCGAGTCTGAAGAAGAAGTTTTGAGAGGATTTAGGTGGAGAGATTTTGGCAGGGTACTGTTAAAAGGAAGGGGGTTTGAAAGTAACGGAGGTAAGAAGTAATGGGTTTTATGGGTTGTGGAGTGAGGAACAGTCCTCCAGTGGTGAAGTTATGTTAGATTGATGAGCAGGCTTGAGCAAGTGTCCTGAGTTTAAAATATTTAGGGTATGTTGTTGGGATGGAAAGGGAACGGGATGATGCAGAGTGTAAGTAAGGAAAGTTGTGAATGGCAGGAAAGGTTGCTGGTGCCAATTAATCGTTGGTGAATGTAAAGGAGACTAACGTCTTGAGTGCGCGATAGAGTCCTTACATGGAGGTTATGGTTGTTCACCTGGTGTTAGTTGTATGGTAATGTGGGAGACTATGGTCCTGGAATAAGAAAGTATATGATCTAAAAGTTCAATGTGTTCGAGATTGGACAAATCTTAGGGGCCATGCTAGGTTGGTGAAAAGAATTAATGGAAAGCTGAGGAATGACGTTATTTGAGAGAGTGGTTGGTGAGTGTGAAGAAAGGGGTAAATGAGGAGGACATAAAATGAAAGTATGTTTGAGATGGTTTGGTTCATGTGGAAAAGGATGAATGATAGTCGGTTGGTTAAAGCGGATGTATACGTGGTTGCAGTGGTGTTGGGAACCGACCCGGTCTGGGAGACCGAAGAGAAGTGGATTGGGTCCGGTGAAACGAAATTCTGAAGGAGAGAAAGTGTGAGTTTTGGCAGAGGGCGAGAATAAAGGGTGTCATGATAGGAGAGGAATGGCGGGGGTTTTGTATGGGGGCATGGTTTGTGGCCCTCTTGGGCCAGGGGATGAACCCTTTACTTGACGATTTACCATAGTGGAGGGTCCGGTCGCGGTCCTAATGATGCCTCTAGGTGTGGATTTCTTTGTCTGTGACCGAGCTCTGTCACTATCTAATGTACAGAGGGGGCCGGTAAAGGCCTGGGCTTTATTTCCTTATTCGACGTTTGTCTGTCTTCCTACTGCGAGCTTTTTCCCTTTCCGATGCGTTGTACAAGCAAAGCCTTACCCAATCTTGGGCAAAAGAGGAAGGTGAAAAGAAAGAAAGAAAGATATAATATATATTTCTTTCACCTCCATTTATTCTTGCACACGCCTGGGAGTGAGGTGCGTGACAAGCATCGGGAAAAAGAAGCAGTAGAAGAAAGATGACAAGAAGTCGAAAAGAAAAGCCCAGCCTTAACCGCCCCCTCAGTACCATTAATAGTAAGAACTCGTCGCAATCAGAAAATCCAGCCTAGAGCTTCAGTGGGACCGCGAACGGATCCTCACGTATGGGTAGATCGTCAAGTGTAGGGTTTGTCATCGCCCTGGGCCAACGGTGGGCCACAACCAAACACCCTCATTGCAACACCCCGCCATTCTCTCCTATCATGCACCTTTCTTCTTCGCCTCTGCCAAA
>JABUQX010016405.1:60000-77910 GCA_015478945.1 Trachelipus rathkii | reverse complement strand
CTTGTATTCTCTTTATCAATCTAAATATCTTATTATTTATATTTCATATTACACCGTTAATATATACATTATAATATATAATATAATATAAAAGCGTAATTCATTATTCATACTATGACTATTATGAGTTAGCTTTATATTATTATATCAGTAACCTATATTATACTATTTTATTAGATTATAATTCGTATATAATAATTGTTTATTGATATATTATATATTGAATATAATAATATAATTATCTTCCTTCTTCTTCCCAAAGACTGGGGGTCAGTTTGCATAGTGTAGAGAGTGCACACCGCAAAAACAGTAAATAAGCTTTCCTAGTAGATTAGCAATTTTCTGATCTATTTAACTCTTAGAGGGCCAACTTCGAAAAAGAAGCCAGCCTTACCGCTCGTCTGTTTCTCTATATCTTCGTGACTCTTATTTCACCTTAATTTAGTGTATGGAATTCTGATCGCAGTCGACTCAAATATATCCACATCCTCTATGTGACGATTTCACACCAGAGAGACAGCGACGGACCCACTCTCATATTGGGCTATACCTTTCGTCCACTCCCGAATAAGGAAGAAACAAAGAGAGACTTTCTCTCTTTGCGCCCTAGGTGGGCCCACACCAAACACGCACCTATACCTGTTTTATTTCACTAAATTCACACTTTTATAAGCGTTATTTATATATTTTTAAAAATTAAGATTTCAACGGAAGAAACTTACCACAGGCCGCCTATTTTGATTTCCACTCCGTCTCCGTATTATGCCACCAACTAATATACGCCCTTTATTTTTTTCTGCTCCAAGCATCCGATGAGAATTTAGCCGTAGCTAAACTCTAACACATCTCTCCTCTTTTCAGCTGACCTACAGTGAGCATTCTCCTTATAACACTTACCTTTGATGCTTTATAATTCAATTCCTATAAATCTTTCTTTTACCATAATGGGGATTTATCTTTCTTGGAGTCCTTCTACATTCCGGTTTATAAGAGCGTATATATATATATACTACCTAAATTTATATCGATATTCCCAACTATATTATACTATAATATATATTTAGATAAACAACAATTATAGCACTCAACACATCATTAATCTACTAATATCCGCATTAACTACTAACACCGACTATCATTCAGTTATAATATATATACTCTTATCTCACTCACATGACCAACCAATTACTAATCAACGTTAACTATTCATTATTATTTCTCCTATATATATTTCAAATTTATACATAATATCCACTGATTTAACTTTACTACAACCTATATATATATAATTGTGTGTGTGTTGTGTGTATGTGTGTTGTGCATAGTCTGTAGTAATGTATGCATGGGTTATTCACGTCTGCCAATTTATTATCAAAATACAAACACATACCATACTTCTCTAATTTGTAACTGTTCATAGTAGATCCTCATATTATAAAATAAAATGTTCCCTTTCAATAAATTTAGTATTAAGCTGAATCATTTATTAAGACCATTCATTTTTTTTACTACATGAACTTTAATAATTAAAAAAATTTAATTCTTCTACTCATAAAAACAAAGCTGAAAAAGACAAGAATTTTATCAGAAATACTTATTAGAGATTATTCCGGGACATGAATCTCACTAAACATCCTATATACATAGATAACTTTTCTTCTCTTCAACATGCTTTTACGGACGAAGAACTTAAAATTTTAGAGTCCTTATACATTAAAACACAGGAAAATACACATACTCATATTATCCATAATTTTATTATTTTTTGAGGGAGGGAGAGAGGGGGAGGGGCATATTTGACCTTTATTTTTTTCACATTTTTTGATGTGTTATGATAACATAATCTAACCAAATTTAACTTACACGCTCATCAATATAATAATTTAGCATACTACTATTTAAAATATATATAAAAAATCACTTAATTAAAAAAAATTTATATATAAATCACTACTACTCATATATATATATACATATATATATATATATATATATATATATATATATATATTATATAACATCAAACCTTTAAAAATAGGCTAATTTTTTTCTTTGTAGGGACATCATATATAATCTAGTCAAATAAATACTGGTTATAATATATATAACACATGCTTAAGAAATACATAAAGGAATAATTGTAATCTGGATATATCATTATTATCTCAGCATATATCGTATTACTACTGCAAGCATAATGATGCAAACGAGTGTATAAACTAAAGCATAAAGTTTTTGGCACGCACTGGTACTACAACGCGTAAATACGTACTATTATACTATCTCTCTTATTATAAGTCACACCTGTTATCGCGTCAGATCAACTAATAACATGACTTCGAGTTTATATCGTTAATGTCGTAGCTACAAGTAAGACGTCCGACATTATATTGCATATTACTCCACATACGAACATCATCATACCTCTCACACTTAATGTTCAAAACTAACAATTTGACTAGTGAATTGTAGTTAATCATATTGAAGATACACCTCATCCTTCGTGCCACTAAGAGACGCACACAGTATCTATCTTTGCTTTGATAGTCTGACAATGCGCTGCTCTGACGATACATGTTGCACTCTCCACTCTCACTCAATCTACACAAATATAAATATGTGAATTCGGTTGCTATATGGTATCTATAATGTCTAGTTTATAGACTATATCTTCATCACAATAACAATCTAAATCTGCACATATCACAGATAGGAGTAAGATCTATAAATCAAGCAGAAGAGATAGAATTCTGACATTTAACCTTAAGAATCGTATATAATGCACTGAATTGCAACCGCAGGGCCTCGACTGAACGGTCTCGACTCTAGGAGCTGGTTTGAAAAATCAAAGATAATGCGATATGTCAGACACACAAGAGTCTAATCGCCTTTGTCATGACTATTACATTACGCACTAAAAATTATATAACTACTGTAAGTCTGGCAATTACTCTACAGTCTCTCTACCATTCAGTCAAGATATGTCAGTACTACGGATAATACAGTTACTTACAGCTTTACTGCAAACCCTACCTAGACAACGAATGCAATACAATCTCTATTGTTTCCCGAAAATCTGCTTGCAGCTTATACATTTTTAATTGGAGTACTTTCTACTTGCTGGAAATTCTGTCTTACGAAATCCTAAATACAATAATACAACACAATCACACTTTGTTTATATACTCGATTAAGAGTTACGCAACTTGCCTCGATCGCTACATAAGAATGAAAGAGACTGATCTATCTATTCTACACATAATGTAGTAACTATCCAAAATTCAATTGAATGATGCAAGTACATATGACCTCTATCAAATATATCTACGCAATAAAGTAATAATTTGCAAATATTCACAATAACCATCTAAATAAAAACCTAAACATATCAGCTAAGAACTCAAAATCAATTAATAATCGTTAGATCAAACATAATATCAAATAGAATTTGATAGGTATTATTGATAAGAAGGTGCCTCAGATATGCCATTATATATAGTATAGCACTCAGAGGTCATCAAGCCGGCAACACTCACACTAACTCATATACGCATCTCAACTCTCATGAGTGTCTGTATAATTAAAAGAATATATGCTTCAACCTATGAGTAACAATTAATACGGTTGCAACTTTAACTGACACGTCGTTATTCCTCTGATGCATCATACATCCAAGCATTGTGTGATATTGTCTTAGTCGCAATTTACAATCTACTTAACGTACGTCGAAGGGTAAAAGTGCGTGCCTACTCCAATTGTTTGTTGCTAAAATGAAAGGGAGGTAATAAGGGTGAGAGTACAGATATAAATGAAAGTAATGATTGACACGCCATGTGTTTGGTCAATTGGACAGAAAAAATATTGCCCAGATTGTGTGTCACTGTATTGGCACAATAGGAAAGTTTATTTGATTATGTGATCACGGTTAGATGACCCCGGATCTATCGCATTGAATATGTAGAGCAGGAGTAGATGATTGGGAAAGAACGTATAGCAAACTCTGCGCGCTCAGGGTAGTGAATATTAGTACGTGAGAGACTGGAAGAGAATAAAATATATTGTAACACGTAATTTAATAATAAACGTTATTCTTATATATTTAGGCTAGCTGCATATATATTAATACTCACATCATATTAATCGGCTTGTCTCAATATCTAAAGAAAGTTCAGCTTATTTATTATTTCACCAACTTCGTTAGTTATTTAGACCTATTCAGATAGATGATTCCCTATCATATTATTAGTGTTAATTATTACTATCAACTACGTACCTCATAAAAAATTAAAGTTAAAATTATTGACGAAATATCAATACAATTAATATTATATATCATTTATCCTCTTGCCTTATTTTATTAACACATAGCTCATTAATTTGCTACTTTCACTAATTTAATTTATATTATATTATTCTTAAAATTATAAATTAAGAGACTTAGGCCATCAAAATTTTTTGATACGCTCATTAAATATGATATTTCGTATAAAAGCATGTACCCCGACTTTCCCGATTATGCATATATATATATTAATATATATATATAATATAATATATTATATAGTATATATGTAAAATTTAATTAATATATATATATAATATATATATATTATAATGTATATATATAATATATATATTATTAATAATTAATAATATTATATATATATATATATAATATAATATAATATTATATAATATATATACTATATATATTATATATATATATATTAATGGTGAAAATTATATAGAAAATAACATAGAAAATATCTATATGACTTTTATTCTAAGAAACTTATATTATATTATATAAAGACATTTTCATAAATAATTAATATATATATATTAATATATATTTTTTTTTTTATGTCAATTTATAATAGTCAACGGAAATATTTAGAATTTTTTTTTAGTATTTTTTCCCCATTTAAGGGCTTCGAGAGAGGCATACGGAGGGCATGAAGGGTTCGTCCCTCAATCGTTACCGCTCGGAGGTAGCCGAAGAGATCACCGACTTTCTGCTCTTTGCGGTTTACCCCTAAGGTATATTTCCTTTAGAGTCTAAAAAAGAAATAACTTTTAATTCCCTTTTGCACCTAACATTGGTATTTATTAACAAAGGATTATTCCATAAAGGGGAAATGTGCGCCACGAGATGGCAGGAGTCGGGGGTCTCTCTGTCTCCTCGTCTTTTTTGCCGTTCGATACATGGTCGATTCGAGGTGGACTCATCGTCCCCCCTCTGTCCCCCGTCGGCTTCGGAGCAATCCTAAATGGGGAAAATATAATTTTAATAACGCATGAATAAATTGCAAAAAAAAAAAGAAAATGATTTAGGTCTTTTATAAAACTTATTCTAAATAAAGTTCTTCGAAAGTCTATAGATTTTCTTTCTGTTATTATGCATCTTCACCTATATAATATATATATATATATATAAACTCATCTACATATAATAATATATATATCCTCCAGTTAGCAACATATATATAGTTTAAATACTTAATCATATATATTACACTAACTAATTTATACCATATTATATACACAATAATATTATCAATTAATATATTTTGCATACATGTAATTATTAAAAAAATTATAACTAATATTATCACATCACTATATATATATACTACTATACTATATATTAACACCAGATAACTAACTATAATATAAATTTATATAAATACATGTAACATATACTAAAGAATATTTATTATTTACACTAATTATATTCGGGTGACCCTAGAGGCCGGTTTGGTGGTGAGTGACGCGTATTAGAGAGCTGTTTGACAGGGAAAGCCCGAGAGATTTACCCGGCACCCAATTTCTTATAACAATAGTCGAGAGATATATAGTCTATTGGTTTATACCAATTTTGGGGCAAGCTGTCGCACTTAGTATAGGCCTCATCATTCGTCTCTTCCGTCTCTCACTATCCTCAAGGGGTGCGCTCTGCGTTGGTTTAATGATTATATATATTATGGGTGTTTGGTATACTCTGCTCATTAACTTAATATATACTACCTATATATATCTATAATCTTATTACTTATTGTCTACTAGGAATTAGTCTTTAATATGCAGTGAGCTACTCGGAGAAGGTTCGTGTATTATATATATAGCTACGTAAACGATACCAATATATTATACTAATAAACTTATTTACGTGAGAAGCGGGAAAAATTATTTAGAGTTTAGCTCGGGGATATACATATTCTGGTTAAATGTGGGTACAGAAGTTTGGAGTAAATTAGTACATAGTATTGGATATTATTTAATTTGATTTCTGAGTGTTGAGAGACAGAGTATATATGGAGAGATATAGATATATTGGAGGATGATGGATGTATTTTAGTAGAGAGATAAAACGTTTGTACATATTGTCTACGCTTAGTGTGACTGAAACAGGAATGATCTTGAAATATGGCAGAGAGAGAGACGTCCGTGCACACTATATAGTGAAGGTAAGTAGACTGCTGCACTCACATTGTGTTGTCGGGAGCATGTTTAGTTTGTTTGGCTTCTGCCATAACTACAAAATTCTTTGCAAATTTCCACAATTCCTTATTACATTCCGAAATCTATTAAATTCAAAGACTAAGCACCACTCCGGAAGAGACATCGTCTTAGACTATGAATTAGAGATAAGATAGAATAATAAGTGATGATTTGCAATATTATTTTAGATATTATAAGAGTTAGAAACCTATATATAGCTGGTATGTAATAGCTATGGGTAGTTTATCCTATATTATAATAAAGATATATAAAATCATTTTATATATACGGAATATATATATTATTGATGGTGAATTATTTAATATAATAGATAATTATAATTATATAATACTAAATATAATATATTATATAGTAATATATTTGTAATGTTGTGTTTGTGTATGGTAGTGGTGTGTTGGATAGTATGTGGGTGTCAGGGTGGTTGTGTGAGTTGTTGTGGTGGACGATGTTGTGAAAGGATGTTAGGTGAAGAGAGAGGTTGTGAGAGGGAGAGGCACGATGTTGTGTGTGGATAGGATCTGAAGTTTGTAGATGTGTTTGGGTGATGTGGGGTGGTTGGATGGTAGGTATGCTTCGAGGATTGGTGATTATGTGGTTTGTTTTTGGGGTGTGGTGGATCGTGGGATATTGGTGTTTGTGGAGTAGTGTGATTGTGTGCAAGAATAGGGGAGTTAGGTTAGAGCACGGTTGGTTGCGTGGGGTGGCGGGAGGAATTTGAAGTAATTGCGTGAGGGGAGAAGGTGAAATTTCTATGTAAAAGTTCTCGTTGAAGAGAGAGGATTATCCAGTGTAATAAAGTAATTGAGACAAGCTTTTATCTTTAAATCTTCACCAGGTAGTATCACAATTATAAGTAATATTAACAATCAGTGTACATTCCTTATTGAAGATTGGTTGTTATCGTAGGTGTAAGAGATTGAGTAATCCGATATGCGAGTGACAAAGTTGGAATATTGTTTTGATGTGTTGATGTTGAGTACAGAAGGTGATCATGTTTAGAAAACGATAAAGATAGGGGATTATGTTGGTGGTTGTGTGTCTTATAAGAATCTTTCAGCTGTTCGCATCTAGGTTATGGCTACAGTGGTTTATGGTTTAGGAATGGGATTATCGGCATCTCTATTATTGTTCGCGGGTTGTGTACTCATGCTATTTTAAATTAACGCCTTAGTGGGTAGAGGGGTGTGTATTCGGAGTCCAGGCCAAGTTGTGATTACGGGGAAAAAGCGTTAAGTAGGAAACTACAATATTTCAAGAGATGTGGAGAAAGTCCTAAGTTGCTATGTCAAAGAAACACTAAGACGAGAATTTAAGTTTATTGTCTTTGACAGACAGCGTCTTTCGCTAGATTGAGAAAACTTTTTTGAACTGGTTGTATAATGGCAAGTGATTACTATCACTGTTTTGATGACACTAAACCAAAGATAACTTTCTTAATCTCATTTCAAATGGAAAATCAGAACTGACGACGGAGTTCATTCTGGGGTTTTGTAGTTTTGTTTCTATTATATAACAATTTGTTAGTGTAGTTTGTCAAAGGAAACGATGGTGTGGTAATGTTTAGGCTAAAGTAGGATAGTAATTTAAATGCGAAATGACGAATTAACACTTCTATGCTTCCTGACATTGGTGCTGAATCAATGAAGAGGTGATTCGTAAAGCGGCTTTACCACTTCAGGTAAAAGTAAGCTGTCGTTGAATTGTAACTCTTAAACTATGCACTTCATACGTATTTCGTAATGATTCTTCCAATTCTTATAGACACGTATGTCTTGGTCAATTTATATAAGGTACGCTTGAAAAAAGACATATACTAAATTATGGGTTTGTACTTTATCGTAGGTATCTTCTTCTCTTCTTCTTCTTCTTCTATGTCTATCTTTCATTACTTCTTCTATTTGGAGAAGGAGCATTAACTGTAAAAAATGGGGTTTAAAAAAAACTTTTTCTTTTGGGCGTATAAAAAAACAATTACACATAATATTCCAATGCTTTACTGTCTTCTTCTTCTCTTCTTTTTCGATCTTCTTTCCTTATCATTGACTGGACGATTGGAAGGATGATGTGTGGACATTCAGGAATTTCCTCGTTCTTACTCAAGGTCAAAAGCGAATGTCTTCCTCTCCTTTTCTTCTGGAAGGAAGCGCGAAAGGTTAATGTCAATGAGAATAATGGGTAATCTGCTTAGAAAATCACTATGAAATTATGCTGGATTGTTTTGCTTTTGTAACTGTATGAATATGCTTGATCGCTTTGAGGCGGCAGTGTGGTATAAGAACACTCTTTTCGCATATCATTTCTGCTTCCGATTCAACTATTCTTCGTATACTCTTATGTCTTCTCATTATCTTCGTATTGCTATTTTTAATCTTCTTCTTCATTTATCTCCCAGTTGCTATAACTTGGGTTATGCGCAGTTTCTCAGTCGGAAACAAGCATCTTCTTCTTCTTCTTCTTCATGTAAGGCACACTTTTGCTTACTGTGTACTCTTCTCTTTGGCGGATTCTGAGGTTATTAGTAAGGAGGAGGTAATAGGGTAGGAGTGATCTCTTCGTTCATAATTGTCTTGAAGAATGCTGTTTAAATCTGCAGCGTTATATCTTCTTCTAGTATTTGAAATACTCCTGTAGTTGAAACTGATTTCCAAAGTAGCGGAGGCGAGATGCGTGATTGAACTTGGGATTGGGACATTGTTCCTTCGTGTTCTTCGGCTTTGTTCTTCATAATACATTCATGTCTGTCTTGTTACTTTGAGGGTTCTTAACTTTAGTTTCCTCATCATGTGGCTATTCTGTGTATGGAGTATCTAGCCGTTACTTCATTTTTCAGTTGATCATTCTTCTTTACTTTCTTCTTTCTTCTTCTTCCTATCTTCTTCTCTTCCTTCTTCCTTTTCCTTCTTCTTCTCTCTTTTCGTTATAAGCTGGTAAGGTGCAGTAAATTCTAGTGGGTAACTGTTAGCAATATTCTATAGGTGGAATCTAAGTTTATTTCTGATGTTTGTTTCTGTTACGGTTGTTAAGGCCTTTGATTACATTCTTTCTTTCTTGCCTTTTGGTCTTTTACTATTTTTCGGTCTTCGGAAAGACTGTTGCGTTTTTTGCAGTCGCACATGAAGGGTCACTTTGATTGGTCGTAATTGAACAAGGTGCCGTTCTTTTCGGATAGTTGAGATTGCGTTCTTTTTAGAGCTTGATGTGTCGTGATTCTCACTACTTCTTTCTACATTGAAACAAATTGTCATTGTAGAATAATGACGGGTGAAGAACGCAATATTCTTCATTATTGTATTTTTTTTTGTTAGGTCTCATGGATTTGCAACAGGCTTCCGCTTATGTATCTCATGAGTTAATCTTAGGGAAGCTTCTCGTTATGCGCAGTGTTAGTGATATTATGGTGTTGGTGGTAGGTGGTAGGCTTCTAAATGGAATCCAAAGTATGTAATGACGATAGTTGGCGCGTGGAAGCGTGTCGTAAGAATATTGGTGTCAATTCAGAGGTTTGGATGGTTTAGGAGGTTAATTCTACGGGAGTAAGGACAGGGCTTGTTGTTATGTCTCCTTGGTTACTTCAATTTGTATAGTGGATGGTTATGAAGAAGAATTTGAGGTTGTGGTTGTAGGTTCGCGGGCATGGACAAATGGTTTAGACAGTGACTGTTGGAGAAATGTGAGTCGAATTAGGTGAGGAAGGGTGCAGCACTAACCTAATTGGAGTGATGCGGTGAATGTTCGGTTTTCTGTGTATAGAGGCCGAATCTGACCTATGGATGAGTCTATGCAAGAGGAATTGATTAAGAGAGATTTGCAGGGTGCTATGTCTCGATAACAGGAGGTGGCTTTCTCCTTTAGAAGTAAATCCGTCAGAGACTAATCGCATGCTAACACACGGTAACTGGCAAAACTTGTTGTGAAGATGAAGACGGCGTATAGCTCAAAACTCTTTCTAAATGTGCTCCCTCAGTGTGAAGTTTCGATCTATAGATTGAAGTGCAGGGACTTAGGTTTTAGGGAGAGTCTAGAAACAAGTGTCTGAGTTTTAAATATTTAGGGTATATGTTGGATGAGTGACACGCGCGTGGCAAATAGATTTTGAGACACTCGTTGATTAAAACCTGATAGTTGCTTATAAAAGTGAGTATGTAGTTATAAGTGAAAAGTTATGTGTAAATGTGCAATAGGAAAAGAGATTTGTAGTAAGCTTGGATGCAATATTTATAAAATCGTTTTAAGATGTGAATCATAATTGAGGACTATAGATTTTGAGTGTGCTAAGGGTCTTACAATAAGGGTATGTTGTAACCTGTGTTATATTAGTATATGGAGATGGATGTGAGTAACTATGAGTTCTGGAAATATAATGAAAGTATATGATATTACTATATATAGTAATTGTGCCATCTAGATGAGACATATCTATTAGAGGGTGTTAGTCTAAGTATATAGTTATATATGTGTAAGATAAATAGGGAAATGAATAGTATTGAATGAGATGAAAAGTGATATGAAAGAAAATTTAATGTTCGGCCAATTATTCGTAGTAATGATATAATTGAGATGATTGATGGTGTGAAAGAATATAATAATCCGAGTTAGAGTATAAATAATGATAATGAGATTATAAATAATAATAATTGACATATAATGATATTAATTATAATTGATTATTATAATGTATGTAAGATATATATTAGTAGTATAGTTATATTTGAGTAACATTTGTGGAAACCGATAGTTGAATGATAGTCGTGTCAGGAGAAGATAAATTTAGGATTAATGTAAAACGGTTTTGTCGTCACATAGTAATAGGATTGGAAGTTGGTGTTTGGGACAAACAGCTCGACTCTTTTATATCAGGTACTGTAGTGTAGAACCGATCGATATAGAAAGTGGATATTTGTAAGTATCGTATATGTATATATATATATTTATTATATAAATATATAACGTAATGTCTGAAGGAGAGAAATAATTAGATGCTATAGTTATTATATATATTTGGGGTTTCAAGATATAATATAGTAGTCACTGATATTATATATAATATATATTAATGTAAATATATATTAATATAATATGTACAGTGAACTCACAGAATTAATTGAAGCAACGTATGAATTGAGAAAAATGTGTTCCACCCTATGTGGGGAAGAAAACTTTTCTTCGCTTTCTGGCTGGTGTTCGATATTTTGATTGTAGAAATTAGGTGTGGGAATTATAAGTCAGAACGATAGATAAAGTGGAATGAGAGCCTTTTCTTCCTTCTGTTCAGCTTCTTTTCTCTTCCGTTTGCGAGGACAAAATATAATTTGCCAAGACATGCAAAAACGGGGATGAGGACCGCTTCCAGAGACTTTTTGTACGATTTCATTGAACTGTAACCCAGTAGTTTGAGAGGCTTAAGTTTGCCGTTACGCGGTCCCATTGATGCTCTAGGAAAGGGTGATTCTTCTTCTGTGACGAGCCTCTCACATATTAAATGGTACAGAGGGGGCGGTAAGGCTGGGACTTTCCTTTTCGCGTTTTGTCATGTTCTCTTCTAATAGCGCATTTTCTTTTTGTACTCGCTTGTAACAGCCACCTTACTTTCCCAACTCTTGGGCGCTGCAAAGAGGAAGGTGAAGAAAGCAAAGAAAGAAATATTATATATACTATATCAATATACTATATAATAAGTGCATTCCGATCCTGACCTATACTACTCACTATATATATTGCCTATAATATATATATATTAGGCGGAATGTGCCGATACATAGTGAACAAAGACGCCGAATACCGATAATTCCGCAAACGCTATTCGGTTAGGGCCCTAGTACACAGCCGATTAAACCTGAATATTCGGCCGAATATCACTTCGCTATTCGGCCGATTAGTTATTTCAAAGTTCGGGTCATCCATTTAGGGAAAAATAGAGAAAACTTACAATGGTCACAAAAAAAGGTGAAATTTTCTTTTGGATGGACTTTTGTAGCAGATATATATAGTAATTAACTCGGAGGTGCTGATTCCATATATGATTCTCGGATTTGCTGTATCTAATGACCGAATTAAGGTGGTGATATAATTATCTATGCAAGGAGAGATTTAATTTCCAGATTATTTAAGGGGGGTAAAAATTAAAATCAAAATGAGGAAAAAAATCTCCTAAGTTTTATAAGAGAGAGCATAATTCCCAGTAGGCGAATGACAACAATTATGTTTGAAGCACTACGGTAAGGCCTGTCATAGACGTTTACCTTCTCCGCAGATATCTACAGGTCTAAGCACCAAGTTCTAAAACATCACTGCGGTGTCGATATCTCGGGCCAGCATTGTGGAACAAACAGTTGGTAACTTTTAGTCTCTAACATAGCTTATGAGATAGCCATAAAATTGAACCTTTTGGATTGATATGTTCTTTCAAGGACCATATGAATAGGAAAAGTAACAGTTTCGGGGAATGCTCCGTCCATTGCCTTCACTTCTACCTAGAGGTGAACTATGAACGAATTCTATTCGTATTAATGTGAGAGCTGATTGTTATATTGCCGAAGGATTGTCCTGAGCTCGCTGTATAGAAGCAGTATATCGACCTGAGAAGAAATTAGAGGGAAGGGTATAGAGAGAGGGATGGATACCGAAAGGGGGAAATTTAGAAAGCTTTTGATAAAGTTCAGAGCCACAGCAAAAGATTTACAGACATAGGGATGTGAGGAGGACAAGATTCACCGAGGAGGGGAAGTATAACAGTCGAATTAGCGTTCCTTAAATGGACGTCTCCGTTGACTTTCTGAAATATGACAGAATACATAGGAATTAAGATATATTTTCAATATGCTTCTGAGTTAAGGAAAAGATTCAAAATTTATGGAAAGAACAGAAGTTAAAAGTTGCCAGGAGTCCTCCTTCTTCGGAACAAGTTGAATGAACATACGCTTCCATGTATATATATATATATATAATTATATATATTATATATTAATATATATATATATATATATATAGATATATATATATATATAATAATATATATATTTATATTATTTATATTTTTACTTTGTACTTTCTTCACCCCTCTGGCCACCTCCCATCAGAGTGGCCACACCTCGCTAGGATACCCCGCCGCCGCAGTCGGCCTCCTCCAAAGATAGCTTAAATTTGTGATGTCCCCGATTGCTCTGGGACGATGATTAGCTGACACTCAGGAGAAAAGTGAGACACAGTCTCCGGGGCCTGGGTGCATTTTGTGCAGATATTTGAATTGGTCTGGTTTATCAGTTTAAACGCTTATTGTGTATTTGCAAGTTTGGGTGGTGCCCACTTAGTTTGGCAAAAGATGATTGGACTGTTACAGGAAGAGTCGAATTCAGATGCAGTTTTCTGGTGGGAATGATGTTCATTTAGTATATTGTTTGTTGTCGGTTTCTTAAATAATTTTCAGTTGTGTGTGTGTGTGTGTGTATTTGTTTTGGCATGAGTGTTGAGGTGTTTGTGTTTTAGCGTAGGACTGTGTGCCTATCATTTGTAAATGTTTATCTATGGGTAATATGTTTGTTTCTTCATGTAAAGGTTGGTTAAAGATTTACTGCCTATTATAAATATATTATTATATTATATATATATTATATATAATATAACTATATATTATTTATATATTATATATATATATATTATAATAATATATACATTACTGAGTATTATAATATAATTATTATATAAATTATATTATTTTATATATATATTTATATATTATATAATATATATATAATATATATTTACTATATTATATATAATATATATATATATATATATATATATATATATATTGGTGATTCATTTGGAGGTTGTTTTTAGAATGAAATAAAAGCGCATAGCATTGATCTTATGGTAAAAAGTTTATTATGAGTCGAAAGAACAATGTATGGCATTTACTTTTTAAGATTATCTCATTTAAATGTTGGCCGCGACCTACGGTTAAATGGTCCATCCTCAGCCAAAATCAATATATAGATATATATATATATTATATATATATATATTATATATTATATATATAATATATAGTCTATATATAATATATATAAATATTATATATATAATATATATTATTATAATATATATATATATATATGGTGATAAATGAGTGAGTAGTAAATTGTAGGTTCTCACTCTTTGCAGCACACCTTTATTGCATTTTGGAAAGGCTTTTATGGTCCATTAAGTCTATTTTTATTGAAGTATTAATTTTTTAAATTAGACCTCACAAATTCGGTGTTTTTATTTGCATTGAAGTGTTTTTGGGCAGGAAAAAAAGTGGTGGTTTTTTTTTCTATTATGGGGAAGGGATGATGAAAATTAATGAAATTTCTTTACAATTATTTTTTAATAATGAAATCAAATATTTTTGGGCGACTTTTTTTTTTCTCTTTAATTGCACTTGTTCCTGCTGTCAGGAATAAGCAGGAAAAAGAAAATAAAAAAGTTTGTATATTGGGGAAAAAAGCAAGTTTTCTCGCTACACTAAATAATAATATAATAAAATAATAATAATAATAATAATAATAATAATAATAATAATAATAATAATAATAATAATAATAATAATAATAATAATAATAATAATAATAATAAAAAAAGCAAGTTTTCTCGCTACGCTATAATAATAATAAATAATAATAATAATATAATAATAATAATAATAAAATAATAATATAATAATAATAATAATAATAATAATAATAATAATAATATAATAATAATAATAATAAATAATAATAATAATAAATAGGTCAGAAGTATATAGAGCAAGTTTCCTCTCTATTATTTATAATGAATTATAATGTATAAATAAAAATAATAATAACAATCAGATAATAATTATTAATAAAGATATGTATTTTTAATAAATCCAATTTAAATAATAATTATATAATAATCAATAAATCTATTTTAACCCAATTTGCATTCCTATTATAATAATATAATTAATAATATAATAATAATAATAATAATATAATAATAATAATAATAATAATAATAATAATAATAATAATAATAATAATAATAAATAAATCAATAAATAATAATAAAAGCAAGTTTTCTCGCTACGCTATTATAATAATAATAATAATAATAATAATAATAATAATAATAATAATAATAATAATAATAATAATAATAATAATAATAATAATAATAATAATAATCGAGCTTGTTTGACACAAGGGAATAGTAGGAAAACAAAAATTAGGTTTTCAGTCATGTTTACTTTGGTTATTGAAAATATTTGACTTTAATGTTCGTATTGTTTGCTAAATAAGAAAGTTGAAAACAATAAAAAATGATCTCTGGGTAGCAATTATACTGCCAAACTGAGCGTAAAATTTTAATTTGGGTAAAGAATAAACTTTTGGTGCTCCAAAGCGATTTGTAGTGGTATTTGTGGTAAATGAAAATTTCTCTCATTTTGGTCGGAAAATGTTTTATTTGTTTTATAAACATTTTAGGATTGTGATATTTTGTTTATCAATACGTGGATTTCGATAAAAGAAAAAAGTAAAGAAATTATTTTTCATTTTATTCTTAATTTTTAATATTCGGCTAAAAAGTCTCAAAATTATTATTATCTAAAAATATTTTCAAGGAAATTTTTCGATTTTGAGTATTTGTTTCATTACTTTTGCGTTACACTCGAAAAAATATTTTGAGAAATGTTCACCTAATGTGTACTGCAACTATAGTTTAACAGGTATGTACGTTTCCTCTTTAAAAACTCCCTCATTTTTACCATCGATTTTATATTAATTTATTATTTGTGCAAACATCAAAGACTTGAATTTATAAATATCTAAATACTTTAAAAGTGCAAACATAGACATGAAAGGAATTTTAAAAGTAAAATTTATTACATTTTAATATTTAACTCGGAAAAGACCTAAAATTACTTGTGAATTATAGATATCTTTTATTACTATCATTGCTTTTGTGATTAAATCTGCACAAAATTCTACTTTTGTTTAGCTGACCCTGAGTCAGTTGTTATTGATAAAACATATAGAATTATAAATTATAAATGAATGAGTCACAGGAGATTTTACTCTCCATCAGCGGGATTCGAACATTGGACTCCGCGTCGCTGAGTAACAATGACCGGGAGCTTTGGGAAATAAAGGAACTCTCCAAATGCAAAATTATCCTTCCAGAATTAAAATTATTTTATTTACACTTCTAGCAAGCAATATTCTTGTTCTTATATTTTTACATATTACGTAAGTCTTTACACATAATATAAATAGTTTCTTTGTATTTTAGGGTATATATACCTTGACTAAGTTTAGTTCGTAAGTTTATGAAGTGTTTTTTTATAAACAACTGAGAGAAATTTTAGGATTATACAAATTGGTATTCAGCGGTAAATCAATAAATCAATCCTTCGGTCATTTGTCGTTGAGATTATGAAACTACTCTACATTTTGTTTCTTTGTTTTTTTTAAACGTTTTCTGGATTAACAAACTAATTTAACGTCTACGGAGTAGTCTCTATCTTTATAATACTTTAATCAATGTTATCTGATATATCTGTAATATCTCTAATATCTGGTGAGTTCTGATAACACTAGTTACTGTAGCTCATTTTTAAGCATGTATCTCTTTATATTTGCATTTCTGAAGATGTTTTTTTTTATTTTATTTTTTAACATCTTTTCATCACTTACAGCGACTCCTTTTTCTTGCTAATTTCCTTCCCTGAAATTACCCTTAAATTTCTAAGACTTTCTTCGCAATATATATTAATATTATATTGATATATATATCATGTAATATATATATAATTACTATATATATATACTATATATATATATGATATATATATTTATTTATATATATAGTAGTATATATCCACTTTATTACTGATTCTTCACCATGCAACGATCGGTGTGTGTGTGTGTGTGATATGTGTTCATTTGTGACTGATTGTCGTGTGTGTTGCTGTGTTGTCGGGTTGCTAGAAACTAGCTTAGACAATAGGAAATTAATAAAATTGAGTAATTAGGTTTTTTTTTCTTTATTAATAATGGCACGACAATATTAATTTTGACACTTGACGTTTCACAGTTTATTTTATTTTCAATTATTAAATAGTTATTAAAATTTGTTATTTTTAGTTCACAGTTCACAGTATGCTATAGTTTTACATAAAATTAATTGTACTTTGAATAGGCAAAGGCCTGAGCTAGGAGCTCACGCCTTGCCCTTCTTTGCAAGTTTTTTTTTCTCTAGACTCTCGATACAATTCAAATTTGCCCGGTTTTGGGGCTGACAGAGCGGACGCTATGCAACGTCCTTTCTCCTCATTGGATAATTTTAAAGTTTGAACAAACATGACAACATTATGTTTGCATGTGT
>JABUQX010016405.1:42500-55000 GCA_015478945.1 Trachelipus rathkii | reverse complement strand
GTTAAAGTCTTTATGAAATTTTTAATTTTTCTTATTTCCTTGTACTTTGGCAAATTTCTTTTGTCTTTTGTCGTACTTGGCAAATTTTTTTGTCCAAATTTTAGCATTCCTTATCGACTGTGTTTACTTGAATGTTAAAACATAGCAATTTAATTGTAATAGACTAACTATTGAATTAGACTGCAAATATACTATTTATTATGAGTTAATGAATAAAAAGAGAAGATAAAAAAAAAATGTCAAAACCTTTTATTTATAAAAATGTTAATTAAGTAAGGAAATTTAAATATTTTGCGATGTTTTACGTTTTATTCTATTCATTTTACATAATGGTTAGCTAGTGAGCTTCTATAGTTTTTGTCATATACCACAATCCAGTCACAAGAATAACATAGTTCAAATAACTTTTGGTACGAATAATTACCAAATAGCAACCAGCTCAAAGTCTTCATCACTTGACATGAAAGAAATATTAGAGGCATTATAGGATGATGAAGTAAAGGCAAAACGATCAAATCTTTGGATGGTACTGCATTACATGCCTGCTAGCTCGAGAGTCAGGTAAGAGCGAAAGCTCACTTCTCGAATTGATGAGTGTGCAGGATTCAACAGCGGTACAGATATTCTACCGCTGTAAGCTGCAGGTTATTGAGGGATCTTCTTTGAATATTGGTATGTACGAGGCTGTAATATTCTCTGCTGCCTTGGACTTCGCAAAAGACCGTGCTTAGCACTACTAAGTTGCCACATTTCCTTCCTACATCTTACGCATCTTCCATCATAGAGTCTAGGTAAAGGGCAAATAATATATAAGAAATGCTTAAACCGATCTATCAGTTGCAGATAAATTTTGCTATACGTAGGAATGTGAAGATGCATCAATGTGAAATTTGTCCCTATTAAAAAAGAATACAACAGATTGCTGCCGGTTAATTGCACAAATACGGCTAGCGCGGAATTTTACATTTTACAAAAAAGTAGAAATATTATTGGTCATTGCTTACCATCGTGGATAGAGGCATGGGCTGTCGAGGTTCTTCTTGGGTGCGGCCATGGGGATATTATATGCACGGGAGGTGCGACTGGGCTCTTTACAATATAGTCTGAGTTCATTATTAGATCCGAAGGGTACCATTATTATAGTCATACCGGGTTCCGGTGGTAACTGAGTATATGAAATCAACTATTTGGCAGGTGTAGACTCGGTCGGTAGACTATAACGTGGCTATATAGATATCTGCTTCTATGACGTTGTATGTGAGTAAGGTATTACTGAGAGACTCGTGGAGCGTGAGCTGACATGTAATTAGTATAAGCGTCGTGAGTATATATGCAACGGATGTACTTAAAGGAACCTATAGTATATAGTAGCTTAAACTACTTTAACATTGAATAGGTTTACCCACGGATGACAGTATTGATTGGCTTGGTACGCTGTGTGCTCGGACTGCATCAGCGCAACGTGGATAAAGATGTGATCGCCAGAGAGACTGCTGCTGATTGCAGGTCAATTAAGTTGATATTGATTCATCCGTGCCATTGAAGCACAAGCCGAGCGGTAATGCGATCGGATTTGCGCTCGGATATATACGATCAGGAGATCTGCAGGATTCGAATATCGCGTGCACTGTTGCGAGGCCAGTCGCTGAAACCCATGGAGACGGTGACATACGCCGCTCCTCATGTGCGGCGGCGATGTAGCGGTAATACTTACTCAGATTGGAGGACTTCGATCGTCGCGTTACGCCGGAAGCGAGTCGTGAGGATCACGGAGTTAGGCACATGATGTCGTGATGTCTCCACCAGGACGGGCGCGATGTCGATTTCCATGTGTGCTCGTCGGGCTTGGATTGGGTACTGATGAATGGAGCTCGATTGCGTGACGACGCCTAGCACGAGGCGCTACACAATGTTAGTGCGGGATGTACACTCGATGATGCTGGATGCGTGGATATCATTTGGCAGTTTTTAGGTATGAGAAATTGACCGTCATTAGTAGCGTGTAAGATGAGTACGACTACAGCGATGACGTGATGTGTCCCAGAGTCCTCCATGGCTTATATGCCCATGCGGAAGCGCGGCCGTCGACCGCGAATCAGGGAAACCGGCTCCATAGGTTCTAGGGTGAATCTTGCGTGTGCACCGGGCAGGTGAGGTATAGAGCGATACAGTATGGGAACGCGACCTCGTGGACGCAGATCACGGTCAGTTGGTATCCGACGTTTAGTTCTATGAATAGCTTGTCCTAGCCAGATTAAGAGTCGTCGATAGATGGATGCATTGAGACCGCTAAGAGGGATGCACATAACGGAGCCACACGCAAAATTCAGAGGTGCAGCTTAGCACGCAAGTCATTGCTGGGCAACAGAGTCGACTGGGATTCAGCAGCAGCAGAGAGCTATCGCGTGATGGTAGATGTCTGAAAGTGCCGGTCCAGACTATTAGCAACTGGCGTATTAACGACAGGAAGATCGAGGGCGATGAGTGGTGTGTGCGCGTAGCTGTGGGTAATCATTTACGTATCTTGCCTGTACTTATAGGGATTTCACGGGGCCATTGCAATTCGTCAGAATCACTTCTGCAGCTTGATGTCCTGTGCGCAGGTTCCTGCCACCAGAACAGACTGACGAGCGCATGGAATATAGCAGGTAAGCGGCAGGGATGAGGGCGTGTTGTGAGTACCGCTATGATTCCAGTCTGATTGTGATAATGATTCGCGGATAGAATGTGCGGCGAACCAATACGTAGACTGTGATCCTGTCATCACTCGCGAGGTAAGGAGATGCCTTCAGAAGCTGGAACGGCCTCAGGCGTTATTGGCCGTGATTGATTGCAGCTCGTAGAGGTGGTTTCGTCCGGCGATTGCTGCATATAGCGTTGAGTTTCAGATTGGTCGCGACTGACCGTCTGAGCTCGGCCGGGCTCAGTCGTATCAAGGGGTGCGTACGCACAAGTGTTAGGCCCACGCCGCCACGGCAGGAGTCGGAGGGTGCAGTCTAGCTAGGTGTCTGGGCGGGGGCGATTTAAGGGTAATATGTTTCTTGTTATTATCATATATATATATATATTATATATAAATATTATAATGATCTATTGGATAGATTGCTGTATAGATGACGAGAATAAGTGATAATAGACTCGTAGGATGTATATAATTTAAGACGTACTCCTATCACTAGCTAGTGAATTCTAAGTACTACGACTGATAACTGTGTACTTTACGATATAGTATATGATATAATAGTCTGATATTAGTAAAACTAGTAAGTAATACTATTTATGATCAATCAGCTAATATATAATAACATGTAAGTCAGGCGATTATCATGATCGTGTGAGATGAACTCAGCGGACTAGTTTTGGAGAGTACTACATATGGCGTAGCTACGTAGACTATGAGCACCAGTGATGTATGTAGAGTTCTTATAGAGAGCCGTATATAGTAAGATCGTTTTGCTTTTATAACTAATTGCCCGTGATTAACGGCTGTAGCAGGCTGATCTGAGTAAGGTTAGTATAGGAGTCGTATATATGCTTAATGTAATCGTCTTAATACAGCTAACTCCTACGAGGAGCGTGAGTACTGATATATGGTAGCTCTATATGACAGTTATATCTAGAATAAATATGCTAGTTAGGAGCGGATCTCTAGGCTGAGTAGTATAGGCAATTAATACTAATACGGCGTACCCGTATATGCGATAAGGTATACTATACGGCAGATGATTGAGGTCGATATTACTATAGTAATCGTTATTCAGTGTAGTTAATACAAAGATATTAGGTATGCAGATAACAGTCGTTCTACCAACGGAATATTGGGTTAGAACAGTGTAGCAGGCCCGCGAGCAATTGTGAGATCTTCGGTACGTTTTGAAAATTAACCGATCAGAGTTAAAATTGCCAACGAAGTGGCAAGTACGAGTGAATATTTACAGAGGAAGATAGATTGGCCGTCGGAACGGGCCCCAAAAAGGAAAAAAATAAGACCTTGGAACAGCAAAATTTGTTTTTTAGGTTGTATGCCATAAGTAAGTTTATTAAGCCTTATCAACGCTGACACATCTCTCGCTCGGATTTACCAAATACCAGTAAAAATTTACAATATAAGCGATGTTTTCGGAACACACTACTTTTTCAAGTTCTATTCATTTCTACAGAATTATAATTGTTCGACCAAAATTTTATATCATATATATATATATATATATTATATATATATACTATATATATATTAATTATATATGAAGCGCTCGCGTACTTGATGTCGACGAGAAGGGGTTATTTAGAGTATGTTAAAGCTGTTATACGTATATACCAGAGGCAGGAGAGGGTATTAAGGATGTGACAACCGTTAGCGTAGTAGTGAGTTTCTCGCGGTCGGCGCGCGTATGAAGACGTTCAGTATAATCTTACGGAAGATATTATTACGAAAGTTTATCGGGGTAAAAGCCATGTATGATTATATAATGCGCTCACTTAGCCCGTGTCCGTGTATACCCGATATGAGTATATATATACTACAATGTCGCGTCTGATTAACCCGATAGTATAGAACGCTCAGGATAAACAGAGAGAGAGCTTGACAGTAGGGTTGTCAATAAATAACTAATGAGTTATACTGTCTGGATTTAGGTCGCGAGCGCTAGGGTAGCTGCTACGGTTGTATTTGAAGATAGATATGACATTAGAGCCATAACTGCAGATTATCCACGCATGTGCCTATGGGTTGTGTTCTCAACGGGAGCCGCAGCTCGGTCATTGACGCTGGGGTGCGATTAATACCACTGTGAGTGACTGGGAATCTAGTATCAGAGGGTAATAAGCTTCATTAGCGAAGATTACACATCTACATATAATATATATACTAGTCACTCATGTAGTGACACTAGATTTATAGGATTAAGTAATACTATCTGTATCAGTAGTATAATATTGATGGTTGCGGAGGTTACTTATGAACACAGCATTATAGTGCGTGACAGTGTATAAATCTAGTATTAAATACAAGTTAAGATATGTGACTTATGTACAGATGACTTTACTACTAAATATAGAGAAATACTCTCGTAATAGATGTGATGAAGCCTAAGTTACTTTAATCATCGAGAAGTGGATAAAGCTGATTCTCTGATAGCAGAAGAAGTAAAGGAACTATATAAATGGCGACGAGTAAAGGATTGTTGAACCCATAACTAGGCCCCTAATGTAGATGTACTTTGTAGTATCTGGATGCGCCTCAATTGAGGTGAATGTGGTATTTTCTAGAAAGTTTGCGAGTTGATCACACTACAATAAACCGGAATGAAATAGTTACTGATATGACTAGTAATAGTCTCATTATAATAGTCGGATCAGATATATCGATATATACTGTCGATATGTAAGTTAACTATACTACTATATATATATATATAATATATATATAATATATATATATATACTACTAATATATTATTTATATATATACTTATATATTATATATATATATACATGCAAGTTTATATTTGGTACTAGAGGAGGGAAAGTGGAAGGAAAGTAAAAATAAAAAATTTAAAATATAAATATATATTTTTTTAAAATAGTAGTTTTTCCTTCTTTTCATGAACCAAATTTTCTCGTCTAGGAAAACAAAAGAGTTTATCTTGAAATTTTGTCCGTTTATAAATCAAGAAGAAAGGAAAAAAAAAAACGTATTTTTATACCATTAAGAAGAATAGCCTCTCCTTCCTTTTTTCCTTTCGCGTCTCTCCTTACTACATGAATATTAATTTATGCACAAACTTCTGACGTCTTTCAACTTTCTTCTCCTCTCCATTCCTCCTCCTTCTCCTCCTCATCCTCCTCCTCCTCCTCCTCCTCCTACTGCTGCTTTTCGCCTTTTTCAATTAGGTTCCTTTTGTTCGGAGGAAGAAGAGTCAAGTGAAATGTGATATTTTGAGCGACTGAGCGTGCATAATCTTTAAAAGGACGGAGAACCTGTTAACTCTCTTTTAAGTTTTGTCAATTACAAAACTAGTTAATGTAATGTCGCTCGCTATGCTCATATATACATATATATATATATATATATATATATATATATATATATATTATATATATATATATATTATATATATATATATATAATATATATATATATATAATATATTATGTGGTGTGTGTGTGTTGTGTGTTGTGTGTGTGTGCGTGAGGTGAAAATAGAACAAAAAAGATTCCCGACTTTAGAAAGTTGAATACACGTACGAATGAGAATGGCGTTTACGTCTGTGGTGAAAGAGCTGAAGAGAGTAGGGATATTTGTGTGTGTGTGTGTGTGGTGTGTGTGTGTGTGTGTTGTGTGTTGTGTGTTGTGTGTGTGGTGTGTTGCGTGTGTGTGCGTGTGTGTAGGAAAACGACCACGCGAGTCCTTCACACTTATAAAGGGACGTCGTTCATCCTTATAAGGAGTATATATCTCCTCCGATATTGTATTGAATATGTGTCATATATGGTGGTATGGTTGCATGCATAAGCACGGCTTTTTTTTGTTGAGAGAAAGTCGAGCCATTGAACTTTCGCATCACCATCCTTATGCTATCGTTATTACAACGAACACCTCCCTTCTGAACTCTTTAGTATCATACCTCCTCCTTTGAAGATTGTGATTCTTCTTTCCATTCAGTGTTTTTACCCTTCTCACACTCCAAACTTAACAGCTATGCCAATGTTTTAATGTGTTCCAGTAGTTAAGTTTAGTCAACTTACTCTATCGAGTTTCTTCACTTATTTTGATTTACGCACTTCAAAAATCATGTCGACCTTTGGCTGGGAACAATTTTGAATTTCCCTAACTTTAGTTTTTCACTTAGGCTTCTGGCCTTACACTACTAGTAGTCTTATTAATATTATATATACTATATATATATTACTATATATATATATATATATATATATATTATATATATTAATAATATATATATATACTATATTAAGATATCTTATATATATATATATTATATTATATATAATATATATATATATATAGTTGTAGGTTCTTTTCCGATAAGTAGTTTGTTTACATATATGTTTATTTTATTCTCCAAGAGTTGTGTGTGTGTGTGTGTGTGTGTGTGTGTGTGTGTGTGTGTATTTATTTTACGTATGTCTATCTTGAATTTTGAATGCTTTCTTTTTTTATATATATATATATTTTAAAAAGGATTGAAGATACAGCTTGCTAATTTTTAAAAATGAGTATTTCGTTTTAATTTTTATTTTTTATAAATTTTTTAGTTAATGTCAGCTAGTTGTAGATACTTTTTAGAATAGTACTATACAACTTAGTGTTTTCCTAAAATATATAGATTGCGTTTTATTGTTTTTTCATTTTTTTTTCTTTAGATATATTTTTAGCACTAGGTTACCTTGTCTTTTTTTATTTATTTATTTTTTTTAAATATTTTATTTACTTCCTGTAAATATTAAATTGCTTTTCATTATTATTATTATTATTATTGTTATTATTATTATTATTATTATTATTATTATTATTATTATTATTATTATTATTATTATTATTATGATTATTATTATTATTATTATTATTATTATCATTATCATTATCATTATTATTATTATTATTATTATTATTATTTTATTATTATGTATTATTATTATTATTATTATTATTATTATTATTGTTATTATTATTATTATTATTATTATTATTATTATTATTATTATTATTATTATTATTATTATTATTATTATTATTATTATTATTATTATTATTACAGTTCCTTAAGTGTGAGTTTCTGTCTGTTTTTGCTGTTTATGAATAGCGAGGTTACTTGGTCGGGGTTGCCGGGAGAGAGGTGGGCGTAGAGGTGGTTTTCTATTGACTTTGGCAATGTCTACGGTCTACGTGCTAATTTAGAATCTGTTGAACATCGCCTCTCTACCTCTCTTCCAAACATTTCACATCTCTCCGAGACGCAGTTAGTCAGGAATTCCTTCTCTAATAACCTAAATATCTCTAACTATAACTTATTTTACAATTTCTGACAATGATTTGGTTTGCGACTATATAAACATAAAAACTCCTGTAACTCGTCCCAAAAATTTTGAATATCCTAATGTGGATATTCTATGGCTGTGGATATTCTACTGGCTACTACTACCACTAACTTGTGTTTATGCTACTGTTCCCCTAATGAAACAGATTTTCCGGTTCTTTTTGAATATCTTACATCCTTCCACGAGATTGTTAAATATTTTCATCTCAGGGCTGAGGCCCTCTACTTAGGGGATTTCAACGTACACTACACTAAGTGGTTGGGCTCCTTTTATACTGATACAGGTGGAGTGGAGGCCAATCATTCAATATTCTTAACGATCAAGAACAGTTGATTAGGGAACTTACACGTATCCCAGATCGCCCTAACCAATTCTTAAACTCGCTTGACTTATGTTTCACCACTACTCCTCGTTATAATTATGCAATTTTTCCTCTTATCGGTAACTCTGACCATAATCTTGTAGCTCTTATGTATGACACTTTCTCTTCAGCAGCTCCACCATACCCTAAACGAACTTTCTTACACTTTAATTGGGATAATTTTGGGTATTGGGTAGCTTCATTGCTAACTACCGTTGAAATGAATCCTGTTTATACTCGGAGGACTCCTCGGTGTCTGCTGAAAGGGTAGGAGAGATGATTGTCGAAGGTATGATTAGGTTCATTTCATTTTCGACAAAATCTTTTTCTCCTCAAAATCCATGGTCTGATGGCACGTGTTCTTGTGCGGGAGAGGGACAGGGCATATCTGGCATGCAAAAACTCTCGTCCTCCTATCATTCTTACTAATTTTTATTTTTCATTCTGCTCGTAATCGTTGCAGGGATATTATTCAACATGCTAAGCGTGCTTTCACTAAAAGTAAGTGCACTGACCTTCTTGGTTCTCCTACTGATAAAGATTTCTGGCCCTATGTCAAAACCATCTCTAATAACTTCTGTAAATCTGCCTTTTCTCCTCTTATTCGTTCTAACGGATCTGTATCTAACACTCATTCTGAAAATGGACAATCTCTTCGGCTTCCTTTTTTTCATCCACTTCCACCCTGGACGATTCTGGCATCCTTCCCCATACTCCTTTTTCTTTCATGTTTCCCATATCTCTATCTGTGATTGCACATGATAGGGTGCATGATATCCTGAAATCAATGAACGTCAGGAAAGCTAGTGACCTGGACGACGTTCCTTCTGATGTTTTGAGGAAGTGGGTTTCTGATCTGGCGCCTATCCTCGTTCAACTCTACTCTCTATGACTAATTACTAATACTCTCATATCTCCAGTCAATTCTTAAAAAGGGCTGCCACTCTGATCCATCTAACTATTGTCCTCTCTATCTAACTATGGCTCTCACTTGTATTCCGTTTAAAATCTTTGAAGCTCTCCTTAATTCTCATTTCGTCGATCATTTGGAATTTCATTACCTTCTTTCAAATCATCAGTACGGTTTTCTATGTTAGAGATCAACTGGTGGCATGTTTTCCTATCTTATTGATGTATGGTCTTCTGCCCTTATGAACTATGCAGAGTCTTGCTTGGTGGCGCTTGAAATATCAAAAACTTTTGACCGAATGTTGCGCGCGTCACTGCTCTCTAAGCTCCCTTCCTTTGGGTTTCCTCCTTCGCTTTGCTTACTCATGTCTAGTTTTCTCTAAGATCGCTCAATATCGGCATTTGTTGATGGAGCGATCTCTTTCTCCTTTCCTGTTAACTGTGGTATTCCTGAAGGTTTTGTTCTATTTTCAACCTTATTTTTACTTTTCATAAACGATCTTCTTAGCTGCACTTCTATTTCTGTTCATTCTTATGCCGATGATTCAACTCTCCATTCTTCCACTCATTTCAAATTTGCTCCATTTTACATCTGGTGTTGCCTATTGACTTCAACTTTCCGATTCTATTCTTGAAAATCTAGATGAGATTTCCTGGTGTGATCCCTTCAATCTTGTGAAATTCAACTCTTTAAAAATTCAACTTCTTCACATCTCCTGTCTCACCTGTGAACAACATAAACATTCTTAGTATGAAGATAAACAATAAATTATTTTGAAAACCTCACATCACAACGGTTGCTAAGGTGGCCTTAAGAAACTTTTTTTTTTTTTTTTTTTTTTTTTTTTTTATAGGTTGCCGGATTTTTTCCATCGTCACAGGCATGCTCTTTGTATTCTCCATTTCTAACCACCGCTGTTCTGCGGAACTCTTTCCTAACATCTGTTTCTCCTGTTGTATTCGATCTTCCTCTCTTTAAAGCTCATGTCTTCGCTCACATGAAAGATATGCGCTAGACTTGGGCTTGGGTGGGTTTCCTCTCTTTTAATTTTCTGCCCCCTCCTTGGTCTTGGCCATGTCCGTGGGTTATGGAGATCTGTATTATATATATATATAGTATACTATATATAATATATATATATATATAAATATATACTATATTATATATATATATATATATATATAGTATATATACTATATATATATAATTATATATATTATATGTATATATTATATATATATTAGATATATATATATATATATATATATATATTATATAATATATATTTATATATATATATATATATATAATCTTGGCATGTTATAGTATATAATATATATATTATATATATATATATATATATATTGTATGGGATTGATTAAATAACAATGTAAACAAGTATCAATTTCTGGAAAAAAAAAAATTATTTATCAAGGTAAATACACATATCCAATTTTTTTTTCCTTTTTTTATTTGAAGAGTTTCCTTTGAACTTCGGTGAAAATAATTTAAAAGTAAACATCAAGAAAAATTGAATGTGAAAAATGTATTTACAAATTGCAAAACAATTTCCAAACCTTCCTTATAATTCTAAAGTTTATGGCCTATTTTTATTTTCCATTTATCTACTAACAAATTTCTTTTTTATTATTGGTATATATATATATATATATATATATTTATGATATAGAGAGAGAGAGATAGTATATATATATATAATTAATATATATATATATATATATAATATATATATATATATATATTTGGAGGAGAGAGAGAGAGAGAGAGAGAGAGAGAGAGAGAGAGAGAGAGAGAGAGAGAGAGAGAGAGAGAGGAGAGAGAGAGAGAGAGAGGAGAGAGAGAGAGAGAGAGAGAGAGAGAGAGAGAGAGAATTAAAATAAAGAGCAAGATTTGTCTTCCCATTCCTAAATTTTGCATCGTGTTTTTTAGTAATGGGTGGAACATTAAAGTCGTAGTTTTTGTTTTTTTGTTTTTATGAATTTGTTTCTAAATCTATTGATATTTTGGAGGAATTGAATCGATTGTATATATCAAATGAAGTAGGTACTCCCGAAACTTCCTCTCACTGTTTCTCTTTGACTTGACTGAAATCATGATGACAATATTATTATTATTATTACTCTCGTATAACAGAGATTGAGTTTTATTGTCTATCAGCCACTATTTCTTATCAAGTTCTCATGTTCACTCAAAATTTTGATTCCCTTCGCCACATCACCATCTTCAATATTTAGTTATCTCTTTTCGACTGACCATTTAAACGTTTCATGAAAACCTTCTAGACAAATTGCAAGATCCACTTTGTACCCATTATAATTTTTCAGTGTAGTTCCTTTATAACTGGTAATTTTTGCAGCCTTGGTGACTTTTTCACAGAATGACCCAAGGGTCTTCTGTCTTTCTTCGAATATTGGAACGGGAAGCTTTTCCGTTTAATGCAGAGATAGTAATTGCGATCTTGCCAATCCAAAGTTAATTCTGATAAATCTTAAAGTGCATCACACTTAAAACCAAAATCGAAAATATATTGTCCTTGTGATTTTGGGTCGTAAGTTATTATATAAAAACTTTTCTTACTTGCCTCATGATTATTGTTTCGTTTCTTCAAATTGCAACACTAAACCTTCAGAATTTTCCCATACAGCTGAAACTGACAGAAAAATAGATGCAACCTATATTGTATATAAAATTCACTAATTCTTGTCAGTTGCACTTCCGGTATATTTACCCACATTAACCACATCTATAGTTCTTTACTGTTTTTGGATGACGCATGATACAGAACCTAAAGAAATAACATTTCTTTGATAGTGTGTCATTTGCAGAAAGTGACACTTTTATTAATTATTTTTTTGTATACTAGACCTTTATTATTTTTGTTCCGTGTCAAAAGATAAAACGGTTGAGTTGTCAAAAAATTGTGCAACTCGTACAATTTTATATGGTCTGAAAATTTCATATCAATTCTGATTTGGATACTCCTATCTCAGTGGTAGAACACTCGCCTAGCAAGCGAGGGAACCCAGGTTCGAGACTGGGTTGGAGGGAGAGAATGTGAGCTATTATGTATTAACTCTAGCTTCGTCGCACTCAGACGTTAATGAGTACATTTGTGGTGTGCTTTGCTACAAATGGGAATCAAGTGGTGCC